>JAXCGZ010012182.1:0-30000 GCA_037179515.1 Halocaridina rubra
CATTATTTGTATTGATCTCTTGTAATGTCTGACGCCTTGGCGCAATAAATTAATAAAATAAATAATACTCTCTCTCTCTCTCTCTCTCTCTCTCTCTCCTCTCTCTCTCTCTCTCTCTCTCTCTCTCTCTCTCTCTCTCTCTCTCTCTCTCACACTCTCTCCCTCCCTCTCTCCCTCTCTCTCTCTCCTAGATATGTATGACTATGAAGCCCCAGTGGTGTTTCTATTGCTCATCTAATTAATGCATGCATATGTATATGTACCTACTTAATATTCTAACCTGAAAATTGTTATTCTATATCTGCTTCAAATTGTCTGCAGTAGTACTGTTGAAAAGCGAAATGTAATTTATAGCACTCAACAAGGGCTATTGAAAATATTGTTACAAATATTACTCTTCAATTACTCTTCAATTATTACACTATATTTTATTATTAATTATTTGCTATGATATTTAAAATTAATTGCAAATTCTATTAATATGTTATTTATACATAACCAAATAGATTGTAATGTTTATCAACTGCAATATGACTGAGAGTGCCCATGTGCACATGTCCCCATGTACAGTTATCGGAATGAATAAAAAAAACCCGTCAATTTTCCCCTTTCCCCTTCCAATGATAGAGGAACGGAAGATAGGAAGGGGAATTCCAGAATAATAAAATATATCAACGAGGAGAAACGCCCCTTTTCCTCCTTTAGACAGAAGAAGGAATAAATGGGAAGGAGAATTCCAGAGTGTTAAAAAACACTAATAAGGGGAAACACCCCTTTCCTTTTTTAGACAGAAGAACGGAAGTTGGGAAGGGGAATCCCAGTGATAACTGATATTAACGAGGGGAAACGCCCCCTTCCCCACCTTCGACAGGAACGGAAAAGAGGGGATTCCTGAAGTGATAAACAACCTGAGGAAAAGAGACCCGCTCCCTATCCCTTCCTTTGAAAGAAGAACGTAAGGGGAGAACCCCTCCCAGTCCGTTTGATAAGAAAAGGGGAGAGAGGGAAGGAATCTTAGAGTAATAAACAACACATACGAGGGGAAAATGTCTTAGGTGATAAAGTGCGTTGCTAATTAAGAATCCTTATCAGAAAAACACAAAACGATCTCCCCTCGTACCCTGCACGCCGATCTCCCCTCTTACCCTCCCCGTGCCTTGCTGTATTGAGTTCCAAATAGTTTGTGACGATGTTTCTCTCTCTCTCTCTCTCTCTCTCTCTCTCTCTCTCTCTCTCTCTCTCTCACACACACACACACACAACACACTCACTCTCTCTCTCTCTCTCTCTCTCTCTCTCTCTCTCTCTCTCTCTCTCTCTCTCTCTCTCTCTCTCTCTCTCTCTCTCCTTCCATTATAGTTTTCCTTTCCTCGTCTTAATGTTTTCTTATTTTTTCTATTTATTTTTTATGAATAACTTACTTTATCGTTTGCTTTTGTCTATGAAGCATCTTGAAGGATATTGATATTTGTACATCAAAGGTCATGAACAGTCTTAAATTTGTGCCAAAGAATGACTGGTCTACAGTTATCTCACGCAGCAAATGAAGAAGAAGAAAACAGAAGCAATGTCAACATAAGCAAAATAAATAAATAATTTTAGTACCAATTTATCTGTTAGTTAAATCACCATATAAATTTTTTAAAAGGGGAGACAGAATCATTATTATTTTTATTGTTCTTGTTATTATTATTTTTTTTTTATTTGTTTACTTGTAATTGGATTTTTATTTGTTTGTCTATTTCTTTACTTGTAATTGGGTTTTTATTTGTTTGTCCGTCTGTTTCCTTGTAATTGGATTTTGAATTTTTGTAACTGAATAACCATTGTGAAAAAGTTTATTATTGTTATTATTGATCTCTGTCCGTAACAGACAAATATTTTTACTGGAATTTTCGTACGAAACAGAGGGAAGATTTTAATATATTTAGAAAATTAATTGATTCGTATTTGATTAATGAACTACTCTCCCCTCTTTCAACACTTGCTCCCCTCTTCCAGCTATATAGTTCAATCATTCTTATCAATAGTTCATTCTCCCAGAAGGGAATGCTGAGGACATTATTGATTAAGCCTTGTTTTATCACTTCTTCTTCTTCTTTCATCATCATCATCTTCTTCTTCTTCTCCTTCTTCTTCTTCTTCTTATTATTATTATTATTATTATTATTATTATTATTATTATTATTATTATAATTATTATTATCATCATCATCATCTTCCTTTTCCTTCTTCTTCTTCTTCTTCTTCTTTTTCTTCTTCTTCTTCTTCTTCTTCTTCTTCTTCTTCTTTTCTTCTTTTTCGTCTTCTTCTTCTTCATCTTCTTTTTCTTCTTCTTCTTCATTTTCGTTTTCTTCTTCTACTATCTTTTCCGTCTTCTTTTACTTATACTTTCTCATCTTCTTCCTTTACTATTTTGTCTCCTCTCCCCTCTTCATCTTTTTTTTCTAAAATCCATTCCATTCCTGTATATATGAAGTTCCTTCTACTACATTTATTTCCGTCGCTCCTCCTCTCGTTAGTCTTTCCATCATTAATACTGTCCATCGGTCGGAGTATCGGAAATCCTTCCCTCTCTCCGGAAATTCTCGTGTTTATCATTCTACTTAAAACATGTCCATCTTTCCACATGTCCAAACCATCGAAGCGTGCAACTCCTGGATACTAGCACACACCCCTGATAGCTTAAACGTCTTTCTTACTACGTCTGTTACTTATTGTCTTGCATTTTTCCAAAGATTGCGATCTTTGTGCTCAAGATTTTAGTTTTTTGTGATATCTGTAATCTCATTTTTGTTTTAACTGGCACTGATTATGTCTTTTGTACATGATGTTGGCATACTAAGTGCAGAGGCACTATGCAGGTTTAACGTAGGCATCTATTGTATGGAGTGAATATTAATTTTCATACATCATCATACTGTGTGTCCTTATAAGTAGATTTTGTGTAATTTAAAACAAAATAAAAATTGAATCGACACTATTTTAGATTTTATTTTGAATTTGGGTTTGATTTGTTGTGAATTTAATTGAAAACCAATCTGGATTCTGATTAAAATTATGAACAGAAACTGCATTCCTTATTATAATGAGATTTTCATTGACATATAGGTTAGAAAAAAAAAACAATATATATATATATATATATATATATATATATATATATATATATATATATATATATATATATATATATATATATATATATATATATATATATATATATATATATATATATATATATATATATATATATATATATATATATATATATATATATGAATAATTTTTTACCCCGACCCGGACTCGAACCTAGGACTTATAATTACTAAGTCAAGGCACTACCAACTACACACCACACAAGGTATAAAAGGAATCCAACCTTATAGCTTTTATCTGCTATACTTAGGAATGAACGCATTCTATCTGAATGCCACTATGTTCATATTACAGATTCCCCAACCTCACTCGTGGCTTCATTTTCGCATTTAATTCAATTCCCAATCTCATTCGGGCCATGAAATAACCAAATAAGCACATTACGTATGTGAAAACATGAATAATTGTTTACCCCGACCGGGACTCGAACCTAGGACTTATAATTACTTGACTTAGTAATCATAAGTCCTGGGTTCGAGTCCCTGTCGGGGTAAAAAATGATTCATGTTTTCACATACGTAATGTGCTTATTTGGTTATTTCATGGCCTGAATGAGATTGGGAATTGAATTAAATGCGAAAATGAAGCCACGAGTGAGGTTGGGGAATCTGTAATATGAACATAGTGGCATTCAGATAGAATGCGTTCATTCCTAAGTATAGCAGATATAAGCTATAAGGTTGGATTCCTTTTATACCTTGTGTGGTGTGTAGTTGGTAGCGCCTTGACTTAGGAATTATAAGTCCTAGGTTCGAGTCCCGGTCGGGGAAAAAATGATTCATGTTTTCACATACGTAATGTGCTTATTTGGTTATTTCATGGCCCGAATGAGATTGGGAATTGAATTTAATGTGAAAATGAAGCCACGAGTGAGGTTGGGGAATCTGTAATATGAACATAGTGGCATTCAGATAGAATGCGTTCATTCCTATGTATAGCAGATATAAGCTATAAAATTGGATTCCTTTTATACCTTCTGTGGTGTGTAGTTTGCAGCTCGAGTTGCCCTGGGAGGAATAAGAAAATATGACCACATCACACCTGCTCTCAATAAACTTGGGTGGCTGTGGGCAGAAAATAAGGTCGCTTATGCTATTTATGTTTTTGTATTCAAAATTTTGGACCATCATTATCCTAGCTGGCTATTTGATTTAAAAACAGTCAGGGATATAAGGGGAACCAACACAAGACAGAGCAGTGAGCTCTTTATTCACAGAACAAACACAGAAGCAGGTTCAAAGATGATCACTATCAAAGGGCCAACACTCTGGAATAATATTCCAGAGCATCTTAAAAATGCATCATCCTTCACAGCTTTCAAAGGCAAACTATATAGTTTTCTTTTGGACAAATAGTTGCTGTTCATTAAGAACTAATTATTCTCATTGTAAGGAAACAAATATGGAAATGATGCCGATAATAACGATCCTGTATCTAGTGGCATACTTACTACTTTATTATTAACATTATTGTTAACATTTTTATTACAGCATTATTATTTTCTATGAAAGCTACATTTAATTTAACTATATGTCTAACCCTCTTATTTATTAGTTTAATTACATGTCTACTTATAAGTTACTATTAATGTTGAATAACCATTGTACAAAATGGAAATAAATGTTTTTGTTTGTTTGTTTGTTTGTTTGTTTGACGTAGTAATTATAAGTCCTAGGTTCGAGTCCCGGTCGGGATAAAAAATGATTCATGTTTTCACATACGTAATGTGCTTATTTGGTTATATATATATATATATATATATATATATATATATATATATATATATATATATATATATATATATATATATATATATTATATATATTCATTGCTTCTGTTGTTGGATTTTTCGAAAGCCTTTCATAGTGTAAGCTATGAAAAAATTATTAATAAGTGTGTTATATTGAACAAAGACCCAACGTGATATGAATAATATCTATCAGAGCGCAAGTAGTCAGTCCAACTAAAATATAATTTCTACTATAGAAATGTTATGAGTGGTGTTCCCCATGGATCAACTCTTACTCTAATGCATTTCTCTAAGTATATTATTTAACTTCATACCCGACTGTATAGTAGTACAGTACACAAATCACGCTCGGTATCTGTGTATTGTACATCTGTGCAATCTGACCAATTAATAATCTCTGAGAATTATTTATATATCAGAATATGTTTTGTCAAAAAGTTAAAACTTATTTTCAGATTAAAAAAATAATGGTCTGTTACTTAACGGTGACCCTAGCATGCTTATTGGGTTGAGGCATGGTCTAGCACAAATTCAAGAAAATAAATAGATTTATTTCGAAAACAGTATATCATAAAACCTATTAAAAAATTCCAAAAACGTACGAATTCATTTTGACAAATGGATGCATAATGTTTGATTCCCAAGTAGACAAAATATACAGGAAAGAAATACAATTTTGGAACCACTTCTCGATTAATTATGGTTCAGTACTTAGCCTTTTGTCATATTGAATATTACGTAATCTTATCTATGGAAAAAATCTATTAAGATAAAAAAAAAGGTTCCATACCTTAGTTTTTAAGTAATATTTTGTTTAGTATGCTTCGATTCTCTTTTCTTATTTTATTTGTTCAGCATCATCTAGAGAGAGAGAGAGAGAGAGAGAGAGGAGAGAGAGAGAGAGAGAGAGAGAGAGAGAGGAGAGAGAGAGAGAGAGAGAGAGAGAGAGAGAGAGAGAGAGAGAGAGAGAGGAGAGGACAAAAAATCCGAAAATCAACATTCTGTTTTTTTTATGTGACGAGAGAGAGAGAGAGAGAGAGAGAGAGAATGAAAAAAAAAGATCCAATAATTAACATTGTTTTTATGTGACGAGAGAGAGAGAGAGAGAGAGAGAGAGAGAGAGAGAGAGAGAGAGAGAGAGAGAGAGAGAGAGAGAGAGAGAGAGAAGGAAAAAAAAATCCGAAAATCAACATTCTGGTTTTTATGGGGAGAGAGAGAGAGAGAGAGGATGGAAATTAATCCGAAAATCAACATTCTGTTTTTTTTATGTGGAGAGAGAGAGAGATCAGCATTCAGGTTTTTTATGTAGCGTTCTGTTTATTGAAACTCCATGCCGCCATTTTCTTGAAGGCTATAATGAGGCATTTTGAATCAACAGTGAAAGAGGGTAATTGACTGGTCAAATTATCCTCGAGAGGGTATGTTTGCGCGCCGTGCGTTCTTCTGTTATTTTTTAAAGATCTTCGTGTTCTTCCGTGTTATCTTACGATCTCTTGTCCTTCCCTTAATGAGATATTGGTTCCGAATGTCCTGTTTCCACGTGCTCCGTAATATGTTAACGGACTTTTGTGTGTGAGATGTAACGGGTTTTGTGTGCGAGTCCATCTGTTTAAACCTAGGCCATGTTTCATAAGCTTAGTGTATGGATAGCTCTGATTATGGATTTTTCTGTTGTAAAAACGAGTTTTTTTTTTTAATATATATATATATATATATATATATATATATATATATATATATATATATATATATATATATATATATATATATATATATATATATATATATATTTTTTTTTTTTTTTTTTTTTTTTTTTTTTTTTTTTAACAAAATCTACTTCATACTGTCTGTAGATATTATGTGATATCATTTGAAAATCTTCCCTGTAAATTGGAGATTTGTCTTAAATGATAGCACACATTATCAGGGTATCCATAATAAGTGTGAGCTTTCGATTTCTATTTTCCATCATCAGGGTTTATATTACACCTTTATATAGAACGTTGCCTTGAGGTTACCAGTACCACCTCGGAGTCCCTAAATCATTATTCATGGCTTCACAGTTATTTCGTTGATGCTAAGATAAATAAAACAAGGGTAGATGCCTTCAGAAATATCCCTTAAACCCACAAAATCTGCACCCCCCCCCCCCAGTAAACGCTCCTAAACGTCCCTCAGAAATTCCCCTTAAACCCCACAAAATCTCCTTCCTTTCCCCTCCCCCTAAAAGTGCCATCTGGCCCCTTAAGGGTATCGTCTTACCCTTAACGTCAACACTTATTTGCAGGGAATAACAATCACAATAATGATTCTCAGATGGAGAGACCCACCCAACGTCAATGAAAGTATTGTTTTAAAAAACTTTTCTCCGTTTTTTTAAGGTGCATTTTGTCTGGTTAAGTCATAAATTACGTCAGAATAAAATATGAGAGAGAGAGAGAGGAGAGAGAGAGAGAGAGAGAGAGGAGAGAGAGAGAGAGAGAGAGAGAGAGAGAGAGAGAGAGAGAGAGAGAGAGAGAGAGAATAGCGGTTAAATACAAAACAAGAAAAAAATGCGAATATGAATGAGAATGGGAGTATATGTTACCTTGGTATTTTGGTTTCAAATAACAATAGCTTATAAAAAGAAAAATGTGTGTGTGTGTGTGAGAGAGAGAGAGAGAGAGAGAGAGAGAGAGAGAGAGAGGAGAGAGAGAGAGAGAGAGAGAGAGAGAGAGAGAGAGAGAGAGAATCTTGCTATTTATTCAGTAAGCTTTTAAATCAGAGAAACGGTCTGAAAAGAATTCTTATTTGTTTATTTATTCAAACTGCATAGTCCTTTTGTTTATTTATTCAAACTGCATTGTCCTTTTGTTTACTTACTCAGCTACTTCCTCATTAGTTATTCATGTCTTTAGTTTCTTTGCCTATTTGGCCATATGCTTACTTATATCTATTAACATATTTTCTATACTGCCTATTCGTAGATAGAATTGAAATTACATATCACTGTTAATGTTATAGTCTCCACGGAAAGGATCTTCACGTTTTCTTTTATTTTTATTTGGATCTAAATCATTACATGAGGACCTGGTGCCTAGGAGGCATTCCCAGATCTGCTTAAGGTTCATTATTAATGTATGCAATAAAATTTATTTATTTTTGGTTTTAGCATAGAACATGCACAAATAACAATAATGTAATTGTTATTATGTGCTTCATATGTGCATTCATAGAAGAATCATAAAACAAAGATATAAATGTATATACATTTGGTGCTGCATATACTCTTGATATACAAGGATTGTATATGGCATAATGTAGAGTGTAGTATTTGTAAATCAGAGGGAGCACCTGCCTGCATGCATCCCCATGTACAATGACTGGTTTAACATAGCTCATGTCCCCATGTACAGTTATCTGAATAAATAAATAAAAAAAAGCAAGTGATTGCCAAAAAGGATACTGTGCTTAAGGTCTTACTGCAGAAATAGGTGGTAATAAACAAAAGATGAAAAATAAAGAAAAGGATTAAAATGATTATGTAAATAGATATATAATAAGTGAATAAAGTAGTGAGAGTACAAATAAAACTATAAAGGGTGAAAAATAGGCAATGTATTAATTTATAGATAAAGAAAATATATGAAATAATAAATTATGATAGAGCAGTATAGAAAATATATTAATAGATATAATTAAGCATATGGCCAAATAGGCAAAGAAACTAAAGACATGAATAACTAATGAGTAAATAGCTGAGTAAGTAAACAAAAGGACAATGCAGTTTGAATAAATAAACATATAAGAATTCTTTCCAGACCGTTCCTCTGATTCAAATGGGGATAGATAGATAGAGAGAGGAGGATTCACGATGGAGATAACCTCTTATTGAAGAGTGTCCACATGGGCACTCCCAATGATAGTGCAGTTGTTAAACATTACAATCTATATTTGGCCTTATGCATATCTAGCCACTATTCTTACTTTACTACTAATACTGCTACTACTGTCATTGTTGTTGTTGTTATTATTATTATTATTATTATTATTATTATCCCCAAGAGCTAAGAGGAGTGGTTGAGGTATGTGTGGATCGTGATGAATGCGTGCTTCTTGGCTCGGCCACCCCCCCCCCCTTACAAGGGGGAATGAGGCCATATATGTAGTATTATAATTATTATTATTATTATTATTATTATCATTATTATTATGATTATTATTATTATTATTATAATCCTGGCGCAACTTGTGGAATATTAATGTACGGAGGGGGTGTTGATGTACGGAGGGGGGTGTTGATGAGTGTGATGAGATGTGAAGACGGTATGGGCGGGGGGGGAGGGCGGGGTGTTAATGTCTCACGCCTGACCTCTCGTGGGGGTGAAATACGACACCCCTACGCCCTTATCTCTCCCCATTCCATGGGTTCCCACTGTCTTCCTTCTCACTTTCTTGTCTGTAATGCATTTCTCTCTCTCTCTCTCTCTCTCTCTCTCTCTCTCTCTCTCTCTCTCTCTCTCTCTCTCTCTCTCTCTCTCTCTCTCTCTCTCTCTCTCTCATTAGTGTTAATTCCTTATGATTAGCAGTGTAGTAAATGGTATGAATACTACTATTACTACTACTACTACTACTACTACTAATAATAATAATAATAATAATAATAATAATAATAATAATAATAATAATTGAAAAATAACTACTAAATCGTGACTGTTAATCCCACTTAAATTCTTAAAGCTATAATTAGTCTCTTACTAGCTTTAATCCCCTAAGGATTATAAGAGTAACATGGGCCTCATTAGTGTTAATCCTGCTGTCAGTGTTAAATTAATACCCTTTCTGTTATTAGTGTTAATTACACATTAACTATACCGTATTATCCATTAACGCTAATCCTACTTGCAACCGGATTAACACCGCATATTGTATTATTATTAATCCTTAGGGTAATAATAATATATTTTTAGTATTAGTGTAATCTAGTCTTTCAAGAATATTATTCCTAAAGCAATGCGAGTCTTTTGTTAGTGATAATCCTCGAGTGTCCGATTAGTGTTAATCCTAAGATGAGTCTTTCAGTAGTGTTTATCATATTATTATGCGGCTCTCATTAATATTAATCTTAATGACAAGTCTTACATTAAGATTATTCATACTACAACTCATCATTCATCAGTGTTATGTTTATTGCAACTGAGATTTCATTATTGTTAATCATATTAGATGTAATCTAATTTAAGCTAATCACTCTTCTAAATATCATTTGTATTGATCATACTATAATTTAAACTTTCAATAGTATTGCTCACACTATTACTGATCTTTCACTTGTGTTAATCCTGTAGAGATGTCACGTCTGATTAGTGTTTTTCTTTTATTATTATTAAACCAGTAAATGTACATTGGGGGCATGTGTACGCATGTACTCCCTTTGTTGTACAACTGTTCGCTTTACAGTGTACATATTTTTGATGATATTTTCATAGAGACTTTTGTGAAAATAATTTGTTTTTAAATCATATAGTCATTATTTCATTTTATTTTCTAATTATTACATTATCATTCCCGCTGTAGTCACCGTGGCTCAAGCGGTAGCGTCCTCGACTCTGAGGCGTCAAGTCGAGGGTTCGCGCCCCGTCAAGGTCTGAGGTTAGCAAGGGCATGCACTCAGGGTAACGATTACATCTGCCAAAACAAGTCCTTCGCAAGAAGGCAACCGTCCTACCCCTTGGTAGAAAAGGGAGTCCGTGACGTAAAACCGGAACATTATCATTCTCGCTAACAGCGCCAACCTGTTCTGGTTAGGTTCATATTAGAAAATCACCATATTGTCACTATTTTCATTCATTCTAAGATTGATTGATTTTTAAGCGACTGTAGTCAGTACTTCATACAAAGATTTGTTTTATGTGTGACACCGGGACGGGCAAAGAAAATTGCCATTATTAGACATGGCACCAAGAATACATTTAAGAAAAGAGGGCCAAACATATATAATTTTGTATATCACAGAGAGTGCCAGAAAGCAAATAACCCCAATAACAGTTATTGACATAATTAAGATTTCGTAATAGGCTAATGTTGGGTTTTACGTAACGGACTCCCTTTTTTACCAAGGGCTAGGACGGTTGCCTTCTTGCGAAGGACTTGTTTTGGCAGATGTAATCGTTACCCTGAGTGCATGCCCTTGCTAACCTCAGACCTTGACGGGGCGCGAACCCTCGACCTGATGCCTCAAATTCGCGGACGCTACCGCTTGAGCCACGGTGACTACTAAAAGAGTGTTTTACGTCACGGACTTTTTTTTTTTACCAAGGGCTAGGATGGTTGCCTTCTTGCGAAGGACTTGTTTTGGCAGATGTAATCGTTACCCCGATTGCATGCCCTTGCTAACCTCAGACCGTGACGGGGCGCGAACCTCGACCTGACGCCTCAAAGTCGCGGACGCTACCGCTTGAGCCACGGTGACCAGTAATTCCTTAATGGTAATCACACCATAACTACCCTCATCAGTGCTAAGCCCTCTGGGAATATGGCTATATATATGGGAGATATAATTTTACATTTGCGGTGTCATATTTAAAGGGTATGTCTTGTTTATATTACCCATACTCATTACCTCATTATCAGTGGGTCTTAAGGGCTCGTGGGAACCGTACCACGCTCCTGTCAGTGCACAAGATAAATAAATTATCGATATATCTGAGCTGTGGAAATAAATATTTATATTTGCAGATAAGTTTGAGCGGTATATGCGTGGAGAGGGTCTTTTATTATTATTATTATTATTATTATTATTATTATTACTATTATAGTTATTATTATTATTATTATTATTACTATTATAATTATTATTATTATTATTATTATTATTATTATTATTATCATTATTATTATTATTATTATTATTATTATCATTATTATTATTATTGTTATTATTATTATTATTATTTTTATTATTATTATTATTATAAGGGCAGTAACAATCCATAACAGCGTCTTGTACAATGTGTCACACACACACACACATACACACACACACACACACACACACACACACACACACACACACACACACACACACACACACACACACACACACACACAGAAAGCGTTTGACACTGTTCCACATGGGAGACTTATTAGGAAGCTGCAATCAATGGCTAGAATAGGTGGAAATGTCTTGGAATGGATAAAAACTTACTTAGAAGGAAGGGAACAGAGGGTTAGAGTAAGACACTCAGTGTCTGAATGGAGAAGAGTTAGTAGTGGAGTTCCACAGGGTTCAGTTTTAGGGCCACTTTTGTTCCTTGTATATGTAAATGACCTACCAGAGTCTGTAAATTCATTCATGAATATGTTTGCAGATGATGCAAAGATTGTGAAGAAAGTAAAAAACGAGAACAATGGTAGAGAACTTCAGGAGGATCTAAATAATCTGCATGAGTGGTCAGAAAAGTGGCTAATGAAATTCAATACCTCAAAATGTAAGGTAATGAGAATGGGTACAAGTGCAAGAAGGCCCAAGCTTGACTACTCGGTGGCTGGAGTACAACTTCAAGAGACAGAAAATGAGAGAGATCTAGGAGTAAACATACTGGCAGATTTGTCTCCAGAAATACATATAAATGGCGTAGTAAGGGTAGCATATGCATTCTTATCAAATGTAAGGGTAGCCTTCAGGCACATGGACAAGGAAATGTTCAGAAATATTTATGTAACCTATGTGAGGCCAAAACTCGAATATGCAGCCCCCTTTTGGAATCCGCACTTGAAAAAGCACATAGCTAAGCTTGAAAAAGTTCAAAGACATGCCACGAAACTGGTGCCAGAAATACGCAATCTCGGTTATGATGAGAGGCTGAGGGAATTAGACTTGCCATCACTCGAAGCTAGAAGAGTAAGGGGGGATATGGTGACAGTCTTTAAATTCCTTCATGGTTATGATAGAGTGGATAGGGATCGATATTTCGATATGGCTGGCTCTAGAACTAGAGGTCATAGTTTGAAGCTTCGTAAGAAAACTTGTTTGCAGGATGTAAGGAAATACTTTTTCAGTGTAAGAGTAGTTGATAATTGGAATTGGCTAAGCGAGGAGGTAGTTAATGCTATCTCAATCCATAGTTTTAAGGACAGGTACGATAAGTATCACTAAGTCTAAAAATGGAACCGATGAGGAGACGGGAAGATACGAGCTTTGGGCTCTTTCCCGTAAACACAATTAGGTAATCACAATTAGGTAATCACGCACACACACACACATATATATATATATATATATATATATATATATATATATATATATATATATATATATATATATATATATATATATATATATATATATATATGTGTGTGTGTGTGTGTGTGATTACCTAATTGTGATTACCTAATTGTGTTTACGGGAAAGAGCCCAAAGCTCGTATCTTCCCGTCTCCTGATCGCTTCCATTTTATACTTAGTGATACTTATCATACCTGTCCTTAAAACTATGGATTGAGATAGCATTAACTACCTCCTCGCTTAGCCAATTCCAATTATCAACTACTCTTACACTGAAAAAGTATTTCCTTACATCCTGCAAACAAGTTTTCTTACCAAGCTTCAAACTATGACCTCTAGTTCTAGAGCCAGCCATATCAAAATATCGATCCCTATCCACTCTATCATAACCATGAAGGAATTTAAAGACTGTCACCATATCCCCCCTCACTCTTCTAGCTTCGAGTAATGCTAAGTCTAATTCCCTCAGCCTCTCATCATAACTGAGATTACGTATTTCTGGCACCAGTTTCGTGGCATGTCTTTGAACTTTTTCAAGCTTAGCTATGTGCTTTTTCAAGTGCGGATTCCAAAAGGGGGCTGCATATTCGAGTTTTGGCCTCACATAGGTTACATAAATATTTCTGAACATTTCCTTGTCCATGTGCCTGAAGGCTACCCTTACATTTGATAAGAATGCATATGCTGCCCTTACTATGCCATTTATATGTATTTCTGGAGACAAATCTGCCAGTATGTTTACTCCTAGATCTCTCTCATTTTCTGTCTCTTGAAGTTGTACTCCAGCCACCGAGTAGTCAAGCTTGGGCCTTCTTGCACTTGTACCCATTCTCATTACCTTACATTTTGAAGTATTGAATTTCATTAGCCACTTTTCTGACCACTTATGCAGATTATTTAGATCCTCCTGAAGTTCTCTACCATTGTTCTCGTTTTTTACTTTCTTCACAATCTTTGCATCATCTGCAAACATATTCATGAATGAATTTACAGACTCTGGTAGGTCATTTACATATACAAGGAACAAAAGTGGCCCTAAAACTGAACCCTGTGGAACTCCACTACTAACTCTTCTCCATTCAGACACTGAGTGTTTTACTCTAACCCTCTGTTCCCTTCCTTCTAAGTAAGTTTTTATCCATTCCAAAACATTTCCACCTATTCTAGCCATTGATTGCAGCTTCCTAATAAGTCTCCCATGTGGAACAGTGTCAAACGCTTTCTGGAAGTCTAGGAATATGCAATCTGCCCAGCCCTCTCTTTCCTGTAAGATTTGGCTTACCTCATCATAAAATTCTAATAAGTTTGTTACTGTTGATCTACCTTCTCTGAAGCCATGTTGCCTCACTGACAAAAAGTTGAAGGATTCCAAGTGAAGAGAGATATGTTTCCTTAGTAGTTTCTCCATAACTTTGCAAACTGTGCTGGTCAAGGAAACTGGTCTATAGTTCAGAGCCGTATCCCTCCTTCCCTTTTTGAAGATAGATATCACATTTGCTTGTTTCCAGCATCTTGGAATCTCCCCCGACTCCAGTGACTCCTTAAATATGATACTTAGTGCCACTGATATTGTGTTTGCGCATTTTTTAAGCACATGTGTGTGTGTGTGTGTGTGTGTGTGTGTGTGTGTGTGTGTGTGTGTGTGTGTGTGTGTGTAATAAACGGTTGGCAACACTTTGCTTGTATACGTGTGGATAAACAAGATGTAATTGTGTGGATAAACATGATGTAATTATGTTTGTAATAAGAAAGCATTCATAATGATAATATCTTTAGTTACGTTTTTATCTCATTAGCTTTTAAATTACCTCAGATTCTATATTATTATAGCAAAATACAGCTGTAAAACGAAATAACAAGCTTGATGGAATTTGCTTCGATTGAAGCCATTACTCTTTTTAAACATTCGAACACTCCTTTTAGCCGCCATTTTTGTTTACCTTTTCAAGTGACAGCAATATCGTATAATTTTGCTGAAATTCATTGCAGATATATATATATATATATATATATATATATATATATATATATATATATATATATATATATATATATATATATATATGTGTGTGTGTGTGTGTGTGTGTGTGTGTTATTACCTAATTGTGATTACCTAATTGTGTTTACGGGAAAGAGCCCAAAGCTCGTATCTTCCCGTCTCCTGATCGGTTCCATTTTATACTTAGTGATACTAATCATACCTGTGTGTGTGTGTATGTAAGTTATACATATTTGAACATGAAGTGTTAATGAAATCCTTGTCAAGAAACAGTGCCAAAGTGCATAAAGTGAGTTTTGGATATTAATTGCCCTCGCGGTTCTGATTATCTACCGTAAAAAAAGTAAAACTAGAATATGTTTACTTTAACACCCCCATCTAATGAAGTGAAAATGCGGAGCATTGCAAAAAATTATCGAAAACAAATGAAAAACTGCATAACTCTCACCTTTTTTTCAAAATTTGGGACGAAATTCCTACCGACAAACTCAGCTCGGTTTTTTTTTTTTTTTTTTTTTTTTTTTTTTACTCCGGGACAGACCAGAAAACATCAATATAGGCCCAGGCGCGAAGAAAATATTAAAACAAAGGAAAAGAAAGAGGTTAAGGACAAGGCAGAGATGAGGTAGTGATACAGAAAGGAAAAGGACAGGCTGAAAGAATAGTCAAAGTGCTGAGGACCTCGAGTGGGGATTCCTACTTGAGCAGGTAAGTAGAAAAACATAACAACAACACAATATGGTAATTTTTTTACATTTGCACCCGTCCCAATTTGGAAGGGAAAAGTATATTATTTCTTTGGTTTTTGATGTTTTGAATGAATGTGACCTTGAAAACCATCGGAAAATTACGCTAACTAAACCTAGAAAATAGTAATTTACGAAATTTTTCCAATGGTTGTTGATGTTCTTGAATGAATATGACCTTGTAAACTGTAGTATATTACTATTTCTTAAGCTAGGGCAGGTCAGGTTAGGTTAACTAAGGATACATTTTCCGACAATTTTCAAGGTCACATTCATTCAAAACGCTTAAAAACAATACAAAAATATAATTTTTACCTTCAAATTGAGCTAATTTAACTTAGAGTAAGCTAAATTAAGCTTATATTTTATTGGTTGAAAATAACTTTTTTTTTAATATTGAAAATATGGAGAAAATTTTTTTTTAACATTTTATTGAGGTGGAATTATTAAAATTATTATATGGTGTCTTTTAAGCTTCTATATATTCATTTTAGTTTACAAATAACCAATGTACAACGCACTTGTGCGTTTATGTAATGCACACATGTACAGCACACATGTACAGCAAACAGCTTAGATTAATCAGTTAGGTTTAGTATGGTGTTTTTGCTAGATTAAGCTACGTTCAACTCTAAGCAATTGCTGCTTGCCAGGTATGTGTGTGTGTGTGTGTGTTATTTTTGTAATTATATAATGGTAACCTGTACGATTTACATCAAAAGAATATTAAGTGAATTTTGGGATAATTTTCAAAAAATTTTTGTCGTGTTTTGAGTTATCAACCCCTAGAACCGTAAATAACCCTGTATGCTGTTAGGTATTGACCTCTCCTAACATAATTTAACCTAACTTAACCTAACCTAACCTACCCTACCCTAACTGAACCTAATCTAACACTTTTAAGAGTTATTAATGTGCCTGCTGGCTAGTACAGTGGTAACGCGCTGGCTTCGCATTCACGAGGTCGAAAGATCAGTTCCCGTCCAAGACTGAGAGTTTAAGCTGTTTCCTGGCAGGTTACCGCTGTGGCTGGGCACCACAGTGGGGGTTGGGGCTTGCCCCTGCTGACGAATACCCATTGTATTGTAATGGAAATAAAGGTTTATTATTTTTATTATTATTATTATTATTATTATTATTATTATTAGTAGTAGTAGTAGTAGTAGTAGTAGTAGTAGTAGTAGTAGTAGTATCATCATCATCATCTAGGGGTCGCGCTTTCTTTACCTGATTCAAAGCCCGGATATGACCTCTTCATGCCAATGTTAGATTCTTATTTCAGGCACCGGATATTGAGTAATGGTGCCATTATTGGTGCCATTACATCTCATGGTTATTATCCATTAGGAAACGTGTAGTGGTAGGAATTGTCTCGTGAGACACATCATTTTAACTGCCTTAATTACTTAATGGGTTCAATCAGTGTTAATTGCAGACCTCGAATGACCCCTGGATTAAAGTCATTAGCTGGAGTCGCTGAAAAAACAAAACGTGGTATTAGATTTTTTGTAGGTGTCACTATTACTCCCCCATTTTGGGGGTGGATAGGGAAGGATCGGAGCTGGGGAATTATTTTATTTATGACCCCTAGATTCAAGTCATTAGCTGGAGTTACTGAAGAAACAAAACATGGTGTTAAATTTTTTTTTTTTTAAGTGTCACTATTACTCCCGCATTTTGGGGGTAGTTAGGGAACGATATGAGCTGGGGAATAAATTTATTTGTCTTATTATTATTATTATTTTCTTAGTTTTTCCTATTTAACTTTTGTATTATTCTTTTCCTCTTTTTCTAAATTCACCTTCATTTTATCAACATTCCGTGTTTCCCCTTCCATAATTTCACCACCCTTTGGGGGGTGGCTTAACTTCTCCCCGGTGTCAAAAATTGGTCTCGTACACAGGAAGGGGTGAGCCTAGGCACGTGTTGTTTGTCTTGTAAATGTTGTTGTTATGTTTTTTTTCCCCTGACGAAACGATGTTTTCAGTACTGTTTCTGTGTTTATGGTTGACATTTCTTATTTTCAGAAGATATTTGACCATTTTCTCACCTCAGACTTAAGTTTTTGTAGGGCTTCATGCGTGTGTTTTTTTTTTCCAATGTCCAGTAGGCCTATCGTATGTGTCTTGGTACTCTCTCTCTCTCTCTCTCTCTCTCTCTCTCTCTCTCTCTCTCTCTCTCTCTCTCTCTCTCTCTCTCTCGTCATATATTTTATTATTATTATTATTATTATTATTATTATTATTATTATTATTACTATTATTATTATTATTATTATTATTATTATTATTATTATTATTATTATTATTATCATTATGATGAAGATGATGATGATGATGTTTTTGGCTAAGTGGAGTTATCTTTTCCCCACAGTCAGATATAACTAACATGCGCACACTCACATACACACACACACACACATATAAAGAACTTTCTTTCGGCCCTACCCTCAATAGTGTCTCACAGTGGAGAGGGTCTTTGAACACATGGTCTCAGCTACCATGCCAATCCAGACATAAAAAGCCCCATGAACACCACTTCATTTTGCCGGCTGTCTGAGCAGCCACGAAAAAAAGAAGTTGACCTGTGGTTTAAGGTTACATTATCTAGGGAGGAATTAAGAAAAGCCGCCCCGTGAAATGAGTCTCCAGAGAGGAGGGAGACTCGAAGGGGAAAAGGGAGGAATGGGGGTGGGGGGACTCGAAGGGGAAAAGGGGGGTGGGGGAGACTCGAAGGGGAAAAGGGGGGTGGGGGAGACTCGAAGGGGAAAGGGGGGTGGGAGATACTCGGAGGGGAAAAGGGGGGTGGGGGAGACTCGAAGGGGAAAAGGGGGTGGGGGAGACTCGAAGGGGAAAAGGGGGGTGGGGGAGACTCGAAGGGGAAAAGGGGTGGGGGGACTCGAATGGGAAAGGGGGGTGAGAGAGACTCGAAGGGCAAAGGGGGGTCGAAGAAGAAGATGGAAAAACAGTGAAAATTAAAATTGTTTGGTTTATATTTACACTGGAAACGTTATTTGAATTTTAGTTGAATTCTTTTAAAAATTGACCGCGAATAATTGTGTTCATGGAATATCTTCTTTGAATTCTTTAAAAAAGTGACCTCAATCGTATTCATAGAATATCTTCTTTGAATTCTTTAAAAAAGTGACCTCAAATATCGTGTACATAGAAAGTCTTAGTTGAATTCTCGATAAAAATACCTCAAATGTTCTTGCTGGTGGAATATCTTAGATAAATTCTATGAAAATTGACCCCAGATAATTGTGTTCATAGAAAATCTTTGTTGAATTTTCTAAAAAGTGACCTCGAATAATCGTGCTCATAGAACATCTTAGCTAAATTCTTTAAAAAATGACCTCAAATAATCATGTACATAGATAATCTTAGCTGAATTCTTTAAAAAGTGACCTCAAATATTATCTTCATAGCAATTTTTACCATTTATTCTTACAAAGATACGACTTTGCATTTAAGAAACCTTAAAGCAAAGAGAAACAGATAGGAAGTGTTGTGACTAGTCAGATGTGAAGGGGTCAAAAGAAATATGTATCGAGTACTCCAGAATCTTCGGTGTGCATGTAAGCACAGCAAAAGAACCCTAACTGAAGGAAGACCTAACATCGAGCTGTCCTGTCCAATCCTATTTAAGCCCAAAAGACATTCAGTTGTAGTATCGCAACAGACAGCTAATGCCATACCCCTTCCTTAGTCGAACCTTCTCCATTACTCCGGGTTTGAAACCGGCTGAATGAACTGGCATCCTCCTCCAAGGGCTTGAGTAATCTTGCTTATTACTGAAAATATTTAATTAGTAGAAGGACAGCGATGGTAGGATGGTTTGGGGACATGGTGAGAGAGGCGAGTCTGAGATGGTTTGGACATGTGCTGAGAAGGGATGAGAAGTGTTAGCGAATCAGAAAACTAAGTGGATAAACACTATTTACCCAGACAACTTACACATCTAAGTATACAATTAGTAGGAAATTACTCATATTAACATGTGGACATTTGTTGAGCAAGGAAAAAAAAAAGGAAACATAAGCCTTGCTGAATCAGAATACCGTCCAGAAGACGGTGAGTTACGACCATGAGGCGTTTTTCCGTATTCGTGTAGATAGGCACACGTAAGCATTAGGATTTCTTATTGAGACAGCGGTAGATGGCATCTTTGCCAGGTAGGAAGAGATGTTACCATAGTAACGCGAGAAGCAATCAATACACTGCTTAAACTCACCACTTAGAAGCCTCTCTGTCTCTTTAGGCCGCTTTCACACAAAAGTGACATGTCGCACGTGGCATGCCACGTGACACGCCAGTTGAAAACGAACATCCGGAAATATATGAAACCTTTCACACAAGTAGCGTGACACGTCTAATTTGCCACGTGTGACTTGAGACGCAAGTCGCACTTGGCACACAGGACGTATCACGCCACATCTGTGTGAAAGGTTCATATTTTCCGGATGTTCCTTTTCAACGGCGCGCCACGTGCGACGTGCCACTTTGGTGTGAAAGCGGCCTTACTGTGGATGCTGCTTGCTACGAAAACCTTAAGAAATAGATCCATTTATATGCATGAAAAAGTGTGTGTGTGTGTGTGTGTGTGTGTGTGTGTGTGTGTGTGTGTGTGTGTGTGTGTGTGTGTGTGTGTGTGTGTGTGTGACACCGTATATATGTGGCTTCCCGAGTTGACAGGAGCTATAACAGGCAATCTCACGCATTAATTGCTGTACTCACTAAGCCCAATGAGGTGACAGGCTCTGCCTAGACACATTTTTATTTACTAGATAAATTCCCCAAATTATTTAATTATCTTTATTCTGTTGTGATTAAATCAGTATCTTGAATTGCCTCATCAAATCGTAAAAATAATCCTCATATCTTTCCAACTGTTTACTCTGCTCTCAAAGTATAATATTTATTCGTAAAGCATCTCTTCGTCAGAAGTGACTGGAGATATGAACGGCTTAATATTTGTATCTTTGATCTGCTAACCCAGAACACCTCAGAGGTATAAATGAGTACACCATTAATTGTTATTATATGTACTACTCGTGAATCATCATCAAGTCTTTTGGTTTCTCCGTCAGGAGTCGCAACAGTGGATCAATCTTCTCTTTACCACCCTATCCCCTGCATCCTCCTCCGTCACACCACACACCCGTATGTCCTCCCTTTGACGTATGTGTTTTGGACTTCCACTTGAACTCACACTTTATAAGATGACCGGGTTATCTCGCCGCTTGTCATCACTGACGTAAGGCTTTTATGATTATCCCCTTCTAATGACACCACTGCCGTAGGGCTTTTCCTCCTACGTTTATAGTTACTTTAATTATGGTAGCGTGGTTTATAAATATTGGTACCTGATGGGTACAAGGTAAGAATGGACAAGCAGTAGTTCCTTTACTTATATTTATTCTAGAGTACAACACATCCGACGCTTCAATGCCCCTATGCCTCAAATGGCCCAATGGCCCAATGGCCCGATGGCCCAATGGCCCAATGGCCCCCACCCTATGACTATCACAGTCTATGATCTATTCGTGCCCCTGGCAATATCTAACTAACTGTCTCTGCCCTGGGTGGCTCTTTAAATACCCCCAGGGGCAGGGCGTGGCTTAACATCCAATTCTCCAATGAAATCAGTCAGATCTAGTCCTAGCAAATCAGCGCCAGGTTCAAAGTGGAATCCCTCCTACTTCCGGGGAGGGGTTATTGGGCATCCTCCTGGGCAGGTTCCTTCGTACGAAACACAAGTTTATGTATGTTGTGGTTTAGGAAATGGCTAACTTCCTGTCCTTTCTCGCCCTCCTCGATGCCAGGTCCATAAGTCTCACGGTTCCGGTCATATATTTCCTTGGCACTTTCTACAAACATTGTAATAAAATATCCGTGCCCTCGACCAACCGTTTCCGCTCAGGAAGTCATACGACACCTTACCACATCCTTAAGCCTCTAATTTGGCTTACCTCCCCTCTCCCTGCTTGGCCAGCGGTATCCTATGCAGATTTTTTCCCAAGATACTCATCCCTCCTCAGCACATGTCCAACCCTTTTAAGTAGCATCTATCGCCATGTCCCCAAACCGTCCTACCAGCCCTGTCCCTCTAATACGTGCTGCTTTGAATAGGATTGTTAAAAATACCCATTTATGCAACTCAAGGTGTGCCTGCGTGCACTCGTCCCCACATAATGCCTGTAAAACCAAATTAAAAATAATATATTTAAATTATCAGAACACATTTTAACACTTTACAGGTGAGAAACGGCAATCATGTAATCATATATTTAAGCTTCAGCACAACTCTGTGAGTTTTGACCTTCAGTGACTAATTTTGGAATAAGAGAAGGCCAGTAATGGTCTCCTCTCAAATTTCTTCGTTAAGCCTATTACGACACTCATATGTGTGTGTTTAGTTTTTTTATCACTCCATTCAAAGGGGAATTATAAATCAAATGTTTGTTTTTTCTTCTTCTCTGTTTTTCGTCTTGGAATATGAGTGGGTCTCTTGAGGACCCTCCTCCAGTGGAACCTTGTCCCCACGTCACGATTCTCTCTCTCTCTCTCTCTCTCTCTCTCTCTCTCTCTCTCTCTCTCTCTCTCTCTCTCTCTCTCTCTCTCTCTCTCTCTCTCTCTCTCTCTAGATTGTTATTATTATTATTATTATTATTATTATTATTAGTTGTTGTTGCTGTAGTAGTAGTAGTAGTAGTAGTAGTAGTAGTAGTAGTAGTAGATGAACTCATTTATTTCCTATTAATCTCGTTTATTGTTCTCAGCATGAGATTGATCTCATCTCCGGAAGCATTTTAGCTCATTTTTTTTTATTCTGACGCAGCATGTTATTATTTTTTTTTGTGCGCATTTTCTCCTCAATTTTTTACCCAATTAGAAGTTGTCAGATGAGGCCTCAAGAACATACACAAATAACTTGACAAAATAAACATCTTTCCTCTCACCTTAGCTGTTGCTCTCTACTCCACTGATGATGGGGAGGGAAGCCAGCTTTTTTTTTTTTATCTTTATTTTCATTATACAATGGGTATTCGTCAGCCGGGGAAAGTCCAAACCCCCCCCCACTGTGGTGTCCAACCACAGCAGTAACCTACCAGGAAACAGCTTAAACTCTCGGTTTTGGACGGCAACCGATCTCTCGACCTCGTGAATGCGAAGCCAGCGCGTTACCACTGTACTAGGCAGCAGGCTGGTCCTGTGCTGTATCTTCGTAGGAAGTATACGTGGATAGTTTAATACACGGAGAATTAGGCCATAAAGAGACATTTTTTATGGAGACCCCGCCAGAGAGACAGCAGTTTCCCGCCAGAATCTAGGTTAGAAAGGGATATCAAGAGTGAGTCAGTCACAGAGTCAGAGTTGAAGGAGGGGAGTGTTGTCTCCTTGTAGAAAATATTCTAGAATCATTTTGATTCGCGAAGAATGTAGCTAAAAAGATATATATTTTTTTTATGGACACCCTGCCAGAGAGACAGCAATTTCCCGCCAGAATCTAGTATAGAAAGGGATATCAAGAGTGAGTCAGTCAGAGAGTCAGAGTTGAAGGAGGGGTGTGTCATGTCTCCCTGTAGAAAATTTTCTAGAATAATTTTGATTCGCGAAGAATGTAGCTAAAAAGATATATTTTATTTATGGACACCCCGCCAGAGAGACAGCAGTTTCCCGCCAGAATCTCGGTTAAAAAGCGATAGAAAGAGAGAGTAAGTCAGTTGGAGCTTGCTGTCCCTTGATAGGGAATATACATGGTTCACTTTGGTACATGGTAGCGTCTGCGACTCTGAGGCGGCAGGTCGAGGGTTCGCGCCTCCTCACGGACTGAGGTTAGTAAGGGCATACACTCAGGGTAACGATTACGTCTGCCAAAACAAGTCCTTCGTCAGAAGGCAACCGTCCTAGCCCTTAGTAGAAAAGGGAGTTCGTGACGTAAAGCCGAATCCAATCCATTTTGGTACATGAATAAAATAGATATAAAAATACATTTGTGATGAAAACTCCGGCAGAAACACCGTACCAAATTCTGATCAATGAAGAGGTTTGGCGACAGAAAAAAATATCTGATCATAAATATCTGAACCAAGAACCCCTATTATTCTCCAAGAGACTGTAAGAAACAGTGATCCCATATGAACTAAGGAAAGACCGTACCATATCCGCCAGAAAGACCGTACCAAATTCTGACCAATGAAGAGGTTTGGCGCCAGAAAAGGTATCTGATCATAAATATCTGAACCAAGACCCCCTATTATTCTCCAAGAGACTGTGAGAAACAGCGATCCCATATGAACTAAGGAAAAATTGACCAAACATAACATAGGCATTATAGTTCATACACCTATTTGTGTTTCCTACCCACTAATATTTGTAAAAATGCTCTCGAATGCTAATAATAATTAGTATTTTATATTTTTAATTCCCTTTTTTTTCCTTTCAATTTCATCTAAGAAGTAGCATCTGTATCTAAATATGTTGTGACATTAAAATATAAAGTTCTCATTTCTGCTGTCATCAATTTCATGTGAATAGCACTGTTACAGTTTCTTCTGGGATCGGATCTAATTATCTTAGTTTTTTATTTATTTATTTATTTATTTATTTAATTTTTTTATATATATATATATATTTTTTTTTTAGCCGGGCGCCTAATTTAGCTTGATATCTTTCTGAAAAACTTGAAATAGAGTGATACAGATTTTGGATTTTATGCAGCTACTATTAATGACCCAAAGTTAATTATTTTGTGCTTAATCGTTCCGGTTTTACGTCACGGACACCCTTTTCTACCAAGGGCTAGGACGGTTGCCTTCTTGCGAAGGACTTGTTTTGGTAGATGTAATCCTTACCCTGAGTGCATGCCCTTGCTAACCTCAGACCGTGACGGGGCGCGAACCCTCGACCTGACACCTCACAGTCGAGGACGCTACCGCTTGAGCCAGGGTGACTACTGAGCCACGGTGACTATAATTATTTTGTGCTTAATGAGTCCTGTAATATGGGTCTTCTTGCCCAGATCGAACCCTAAGCTTTCCTAGTTAGACATCTCTTCATGTGGGTCAACAACATGAAACTGTTGCAACACTAACTCCAGACATTTAATGGCGCAGTCATTCGGCGTCTTTAGGCCGCTTCTATACTTTCTATCATATTTTCTAAAGCCTTCCATACTTTAGGGATTCAAAAGTGGGGTCAACTTGATCGTTATACAGGCGTCGGTTCTGTGAGGTAAGCTGACCGCTCACTAATACCAAATACAATGGTTAAAGTTCATTTGTATAATATGTATTTGTGTGTATGTGTGTGCGTCTTTGTGCGCGCGCGCGCGCGTGTGTGTGTGTGTGTGTGTGTGTGTGTGTGTGTGTGTGTGTGTGTGTGTTTTACGCCCTTTCCCGTTTTTGTAAATGCCAAAATGTATACTTTTTTTTTTTAGCTTTAAGTTGGGTTCATATGGCATGTAAACTGTAAATTTGCTCAAAAAATCATAAATATATATATATATAAAAAAAAAACTGCTTTTAGACAATTGAGCTTAAATAGGTCTGTCCAGGACAGTTCGATGTTAAGTCTACCTTGAGTTACGGTTCTTTTTCTATGCCTACATCAACACTGAATATTCTTGGATATTCATTACACATCTTTTATTATCCCTTCACATCTGACAAGTCATTACACTCTCCATCTCTGTTTCTCTTTACTTTATGTATTCTTCGTGCCCAGGCCCGATGAGGGCTGTTTTATTTTATTATTTTTTTGGCCCGTCCTGGTGTCAAAAGAAAAGAAAATCGAAATTACGGGCATTTAAAGCTCAGTTCTACCATTAAAACTGATTTCAAAATCTCTCAAAATCTTTATAATGACAGATTGAGAATTTCAAAGGTAATCTTGGCATTACCTGCAGAACTAAATCTCTCTTGATGATAATTCTGACTTTCATATTGTACTTCTCTTTCCCCTCTTCCTCTAACCCCTCTTCATATTCCATTTCTATTCATCTATCCATCTATCCTGGTCTACAGTAATCTCCTATCATCCGTGTATTACTAGCATTAGGCCTAAAAGTACCGACCCAATTCTTATTACAATCCATCCTTCAATCCCCTCTTTCTAGCGAGATCCGAGGGGTTCGCTCAGTGTTACCAATATAGCAAAATTTTCGCTAGGTTTAGTGGAATGAGCAGAAATCTAGCGGTAGACACTGGATATATTACTCTGTATCTAGCTAGTTTCATGTCCACTCTAGTAGTAGTAATTACATATTCTAGATTATATCTATCTTTTTTGTATAGTTTAGTGCAATAACTTACACATTTACTCCATATGTAGTGAAATGTTGAAATTCAGTCTAGCTCAGTCTCTGAAAGCTGGATATGACAACACTTGCTTATCCTCTTGATGTTTCCCTCTCTCCCCTCAGAATCTCCGAGGGGTTGGCTTCTGGGAGTATACCCCTCTCCCCTCACTCTCTTGCCTGAGGGCAACCAACCATTTCAATATTCCTGCTCTCTTTGTCAATATAACATCACAGGGATCTTGTGATCTTTTTCCTTAGTATGTACTTTACGTGTTTATATATATATATATATATATATATATATATATATATATATATATATATATATATATATATATATATATATATATATATAGATGTGTTGATGTATATAGCTGCAGATATATGTGTATACGTAACTCGCGTAAGTATGTACAGGTATTTATATAGATATGGATAGTATATATGTATGTATTAATATAGATAGGTATTATTGTATATGTGTTTATGTGGATGGATATATATATATATATATATATATATATATATATATATATATATATATATATATATATATATATATATATATATATATATATATATATATATATATATATATATATATATATATTTGATTATGCTTGTTTGTAATTATATTTGACATCTGTAGCAGATTTAATTAAGTACGTATAGATATATGTATACATAACAGTACGAAATTAAACGCATGCATACATTTTTCCTCAAAAACCTTATAAACAACCTATCTTGCTTGTATGTGTATTGTTGTTTCGGTTTTACGTCACGGACTCCCTTTTCTACCAAGGGCTAGGACGGTTGCCTTCTTGCGTAGGAATTGTTTTGGCAGATGTAATCGTTACCCTGAGTGCATGCCCTTACTAACCTCAGACCGTGACAGGGCGCAAACCCTCGACCTGACGCCTCAGAGTCGCGGACGCTACCGCTTGAGCCACGGTGACTACATGTGTATATGATGTGTTATTCCCATGTAGTTTTAATCGAATGCAATTTTGTTGTTTCTCTTTTTACTTTTAACTTTTAATTTAATGTTCTCAGAATTTATCTTCATTGATTCCCAGATTTAGACATGGCATCAAAGTTCAAAAAATTTGTGATCAGATTTTAAAAACTTCTTATTTTGATTTTCCTCTCGGGTTTTTTTTTCAAGTTCTCTCAGTGCAATCTTTATCACTTAGTAAGTTGATCATATTATTAAATATATTCTCTTATTTTATTCAATTTTTCATGTCTAGGTGCTTTCGGATGATATTTGAATCATCCTCAGGTGCTTCTGAAGTACTCTAGTCATTACCTATCATAGCATATTCTACCAAAAATTGATAAAGTTTTTAAAAAATATATTTTTAATTTACATTATTTTTCATTTTGGAAATCTACATCATGTGCCAAAACAAGTCCTTCGCAAGAAGGCAACCGTCCTAGCCCTTGGTTGAAAAGGGAGTCCGTGACGTAAAACCGAAACGAACAAACGAACGAACATCATTTTGTCCATTCCATGTCAAAATATAAACAAAGAAAAAATTTTGTAATTTTTTTATTATTATTTATTCGGAGTGGTTTAGGAAACTCATCCTCAGATACCCCCACCGCTTGCTATCTGTTCGTCATTTTTCACATGCAGATCCTCACTTCCGCTCTTGTTCCCCTCTTTAAGAGGAACTTCCCCTTGGTTGGGGTTGTTTCCCCCTCACCTTATTATCCTACCAAACAGATGCCGTCCCCAGCACAGATTTACAAAGGATTTCCACAGATTTTCGCCCTACTCGTTTGTCTGTATCCGTCAGGGCTCCTCGTGTTTCTATATTTAGTTTGTATAGATAGATCGATGATATACTCAGATAGATATATGGATAGGTAATAAATAAATAGGAACATTGATAGATAGATAGATTAATAGATAGATAGATAGATAGATAGATATATACACAGATATTAGGTAAATAGGAGCATTGAGTGTGCGTGTAAGTCTACAGAACTGGAAAATATATATATATATATATATATATATATATATATATATATATATATATATATATATATATATATATATATATATATATATATATATATATATATATATATATATATATATATTTTTTTTTTTTTTCTCTCTCTCTCTCTCTCTCTCTCTCTCTCTCTCTCTCTCTCTCTCTCTCTCTCTCTCTCTCTCTTTCTTTCTTTCTTTCTTACATAGCTACTAATAAGAAAAAATAAAACCCTTTCAAGATATGCCAAGTCATGCCCTCCCTTGGCCCTGGAGCTCCTTCCGAAATTAATAAAGTCATTCAACTTAATGTATTTGTCTCGACCCTTTAAGGGAAGAAGAAGAGAAGGACTAACAGAGGTAGGGTGGAAGAAAATTGCGTGCTCGTGCACTCGCAAAAGCACGTACACGCGTGCGCACGCAAATGCTATTTTTTTTTATGTGTGACACCGGGACAAGCAGAAACTGCCCTCATAAATAAAGGCCCGGGCACGAGAAAATACCAAGACGAAAGAAAAGAAAAAGGTTAAGGACAAGGCAGAGATGAGGTAATGTCACACAAAGGAAAACGACAGACAGAAAAAAAACAGTCAAAGTACAGAGGACCCAGAGATATGGAGGACTAGGCCCTGAGATGACGATGGATCTGCTTTTTGAAGGCTGAAAGGTCATAAGAATTAGAAAAGACAGAAGGAGGAAGAGAGTTCCAGAGTCTGGAGGTAGATGGGAAGAAGCAGTCGCTGCACCTACCAATCCGCGAACTTCCAATAACTCAAAAACTTAGAGACCAGGAGACGGGGAAGTATGATATTAAAGTTCTTCCATACATGTAATTAAGTAATTATATATACACGCTAATTGCATATTGTTTATTGTTTATCATGCTGTTATTTCTGCCTTGTCCTTAAGCTGCTGTTATCTTTTAAATAATTTCTTGGTGCCCGGGCCCGATGAGGGCATTTTTCTTTGCCCGTCCCGGTGTCACACATGACAAAAAATTCATATTTTAAGGAGACGTTTAACAAGTATCAGTTAGTCAAATTCCGACCAATACCTGACTTGGAGACGGGGAGTAACGAGCTAAAGGCTCTTTTCTGTGAATACGATAAGGTAATTTTATTATGAGTGCGACACTGGGACGAACTGACAATATTGCCCTCATCGGGCCCTGGCACCATGAAAACATTTAAGAAAAAGTAGCAGCTTTAGCATCAGGCAGAAATAAATACTTTATTTCCATTTCAATACAATGGGTATTCGTCAGCCAGGGTAAGCCCCAACCCCCCACTGTGGTGTCCACCCACAGCAGTTCCTGCCAGTAAACAGCTTAAACTCTCGGTCTTGGACGGGAACCGATCTTTCGACCTCATGAATGCGAAGCCAGCGCGTTACCACTGTACTAGCCAGCAATAAGAAAAAGACAAGCTGGAAAAACAGTCAAAGTAGAGACCTTTAAATAAAGAAAGAAAAGAGAAACAGCTTGGGAGTGTTGTGACATGTCAGATGTAAAGGGATGCGTAGGTTATGCCAATAGAAGAACACACACACACACACACAAATGCTAACATAGCTTTAAGGAGGGTATGAAAAGTGTCGGTAAAAAAAAAATTATATATATATATATATACATATATATATTTATTTATTTAATTTGTGTTACACTCGTACGAATGTGTTAGTGTGTGTGTTCATGCGTACGTTTGTCGCGTCACACGATACCAAGAGCTATTATAGCAAATAGTAAGACTGGAATGATCAAACACCAAAAATGCAG
>JAXCGZ010012182.1:32500-37313 GCA_037179515.1 Halocaridina rubra
GATATAGAATAACAATTTTCAGGTTAGAATAATAAGTAGGTACATACATATATATATACACACACATACATACACACATATATATATATATATATATATATATATATATATATATATATATATATATATATATATATATAAATATATATACATGCATGCATTAATTAGATGAGCAATAGAAACACCACTGGGGCTTCATAGCCATACATATCAAGGAGAGAGAGAGAGAGAGAGAGAGAGAGAGAGAGAGAGAGAGAGAGAGAGAGAGAGAGAGAGAGAGAGAGAGAGAGAGAGAGAGTTTGTGGTATTCATTTCAGCAAAAGGAGTTATTCGTCCTTACTACAGATAAAGACACATCCATGCATACTCATACACATCATTGTCATCTGAGGGTAACACAGCAGAGGAAAGTGCATGTACTTAATTGCATATACGTACACATATAAACCTGAACATACATACATACATACACATAAACACAGTGCCATATAATGGAGGATAAATTTGGAAGGAAAAGAAAGAGAAAGACTGAAAGCCTCTCCCCCTCTCCACCCTTCAAATTATGTACGTGAGAGAGAATTACGTCAATTAATCCATTATCACTATTATCACAACCATTGCTACCACCATCATGATTATTATTATCATCATCATTATTATTATTATCATTATTATTATTATTATCATTATTATTATTACTATTATTATTATTATTATTATTATTATTATTATTATTATTATTATTATTATTATTATTACCATCATCATTACTACAGCTTTTGTATATAGATAGAGTTATGAATCAAAAGTAGTAATTATTGATACATATAGACATGCACATACATATACATATACACATATACATACATATATACATATAAATACATATACACATACATATACATATACACATACATGCACACATGTACACACATATACATACATATGAGCTCTTGAGGGAGGGGGTTAGAATACTTCCTCCATGTTCCCCTGCGTGTCGTAAGAGTAGACTAAGTGGGGCGGAGCGAAGGGAATGAAAGAACCCTTCTCTGTACTTTCTCTTCCCAGAAAGTCAGAGCATTATTCCTTTACTCAGCCACTCACCTTATAAGGGGAAAAGTGGCTTATGTATATAAAAAGGCTTATGAGAGAGAGAGAGAGAGAGAGAGAGAGAGAGAGAGAGAGGAGAGGAGAGAAGAGAGAGAGAGAGAGAGAGAGAGAGAGAGAGAGAGAGAGAGAGAGAGAGAGAAGGTATTCCCTCCACCCCTCCCTCCCTCCTCCTCTCTCTCTCTCTCTTTTTTTTTTTTTTTTTTTTTTTTTTTCAAAGTTATAGAAATATCAGATAATATACAAGAAAGTAGACTAAGATGGTATGGTCATGTCGTTAGAAGGGATGAACAGTATGTTGGGAGGAGGGTGATGGAAATGGATATACAGGGTAGAAGGAGAGGGAGACCAAAGCGTAGGTGGATGGATTGCATCAATGATGATCTGAGGTCTAAAGGTTTGTTGGGTGATGAGGTATGGGACAGAAATAAATGGAGAAAACTGACCAGAAACATCGACCCCACATAAATGTGGGAAAAGATGTAGACGGAGAAGAGGGTAAAAGAATTACATTTTCAACGTTGGGTATACACTAAGTACAGGATATAAGTTCTCTGGGTTGCAAAAGTGCACACAAAGTTCAAAGTAGCTCAGACCAAGAGGTCTGAAGTCCTTAAGCCTTGTGCACTCTGCAATGTAGTGTACTAAATTGTTGCCCCCTTCACACTCACATAAATGGCATTTTGAGTGTTCTGGGTGCTTTCTACCAGTTTTCTCGCAATTCACCTCCCATATATTTCTATAACCAAGTCTTATACGGGCAGCAACTCTATCACAGTCACCTGTAAGCATTTTACCCATGCTGTATTTGTGTCTCAGCCTTCTGAAGTTTTCATAATGTTGGATCGAACAGCTGCTTACATGTTGTGTGAGTGTAGAAAGTTCTTGCTCTTCCATAATCTCATTATACAACATTGTTTTAAACTGAGTCAGTGTGGTTATAGATTCAGACACTGAACTCTCAGTTGCCATTTTTGCCAGCCTGTCAGCCTTTTCATTACCTACTATCCCAACATGGGAGGGTACCCATGAAAACTTAACTTGGAGTTTAAGTTTGCGCAATCAATAAGAGCCTCTTGAATTTCAGCCATGTGAGTTTTGTAGGAGCTTTTTAATGATCTCAGTGACAGAAGCGCACTCTGCGAGTCACAGAATATGATAGCATTTCTTCTAGCACTGAGAACATGTTCAATAGCAAGTTTTAGACCAACAATTTCACATTCGGTGATTGATGACCATTTTGGCATACTCAGTGCTTTGTCAAATATTTGCTGCCCTTCAAAATTTTCATAAACTACAATGCTGCACCCAGACCCTCCTGCACTGCTTGTGTGAGACCCATCAGTGTAAATGCAGAGTGTTTCATTGTTAGTTGGGAAACTAGTTTCAATAAAGGCTTCAATTTCATCTAACCATTGATGTTTTTTAATAATTGGAGCAACATTCGGACCAGATGATAATATTGGAAAGAGAATTTCTGGCCCAATCCTCTTGCAAGGGATTTATTAATCGTTCAGGACCACTCTCAGTAAAGAGTGTTACATTATGTTTTTTTGTCTCATTGGTTATAAGCTTAAATACTTTGGGGTGAATTTGTCTTTCATACTGTATGTTACTTTTTATTAGTGATTTAATGATTGTTGGCGCTGACTGCGGCCCTTGCAAATGACCAGCATTACATGGATGAGGCTGAGCTGATTTCGCTAGTTTAACTCCAAATATCACAGCTGACTGTTTGATATGTTCTATCAAAGGTGGGAGGTTTAATTCATGTTGCATATTTATAATTCTGGTGCTCATAGGGCAGCCAAGAATAATCCTCATAGCTTTGTTCTGAATTTTTTCTAGGGTCTTAAGATAGAGGTAGTCATAGTACAGAGCTGCAGGGTGTGATAGTCGACTAATGACCTGACATATGCGAGATAGAAAGTTCGGCATATGTTAATTCCAACACCAGATACCCTATTGGCAAGAAGCTTTAACGGTCTGAGTCTCTGTTGCAGTCTTTCACACAAATCTTTGACATACTCTGTGTGAGGGGGAGAAGGAACTGGTATTCCCAAATATTTGTGATTTTCGCACACCTTAACCATTTGATTGCTTAATACAAGGTGAGGCTCTTGCGAGATGCTGGAAAAGTACTTTGTTTTTGGAGTTGAAATGACAAGACCAATGTCTTTTGATACTTGAGAAAAGTCATTAAGTATTATTTGCATATCATTGGCAGAAGGTGCCCTTATACATATGTCGTCTGCATAACATATGATGGTGCATTCATCATTTGGTAGTCTGAGAGACTTGAGAAGCTTATCCATTAAGATGTTAAAGAGAAGGGGAGACAGAACTCCTCCCTGAGGAGTTCCCCAGTGTAAAATTCCTTTTCGCTGGAAGTAAGATATCCTTTATAGTACACTTTAGAGGTTCGACTACTTAGGTAGCATCTAATTAGTTGCAGTAGTTTACCTTTGACCCCTAAAGTTGCTAAATGATCCAAAATAACGGTTCTATTTGCAATATCAAAGGCATTTTGCAAATCTAGAAAAACAGTGACTTCAGAGCAGTGCTCAACATTCATAAATTCTACAAAACAGTCTTTGGTACTTTTTCCTTTCATAAATCCATACAAGTTATGTGATAATTTTCCCTCGAGTGTGAAATCAAGTCTGTTAAGAATGACTCTCTCAAAGACTTTGCAGAAGCAGGATGTCAGAGAGATAGGTCTTAATTTTGTACTTTCTTTTTTTGGAATTGGAATAATAATGCTTTTTTTCCATTGTTCTGGAAGTGTGCCCTCATTATAAATAGTGCTGAATAAAAACTGAATTGGATTAATACCATTACAAATATCATCATTAAGATCTCGGATTACTTGGTACGTAATGCCATCCTCACCCGGAGAGGTGCTCTTCCCATGGGAGAGAGCAAAGTCCAACTCATTTTTGGTTATGTAGTCAATGAATCTGTCCTCTTCCATTGTTCTTGCACAGGATAATTCTATGTTCATCATTCTTTCAAAGTCAAGATTTCTTAATCGTTGTTGAATATCGCAAGGAAGGTTTTCAAAGGAAGATGTCTTAGAGTATTGTAAGAGAAGTTCTTCAGCAAGAGTTTGGGAATCATTTGTTTGTGACACACTGATGTTTTTGCCAACCAGAGCATTAATTGACTGCCAGATTTTAGAACTACTCGTATGAGCATTGATAGACTGTAGGAAGTTTTGAAAGTGCTTAGTTCGGACATCACTTTTAAGCTCACGGTACTCTCGTAGAGTAAGTAGCAGATTTTCAAGAGTGGTTGCATTGTTGTCCCTTTTATACATATCAACTGCACTGTCTACCTGTTTTTTAAATGTGTTTAGCTTGTTATCTTCTGTCCAATTGTTTTTCTTCTTGATTGCCTTGTGTTTAGGCTTGTGTATGTAAGTTCTATGGAATAAATATATCCGTTCTATTAAGAGATCATAGATTTCTTGGCCCTGTAATGGTCTGAATATCTATATTTTCAAATGTAGAAGCCATAAAAGAGCGAAAAGGGGCAACGAATTCAATAGGAATATTTATCTGCTTTCGTTTATGTGCTTGACAAATGCCGGAATCGAGTAGGAATGTGCTCTCAAGTGCAAAATGGTCAGACAATAGATCGTCTATTCTTCTGCAAGTAAAGTCTTTCCCATATTCTAAACCATGATAAAATATGAAGTCTAGTC
>JAXCGZ010012183.1:0-10000 GCA_037179515.1 Halocaridina rubra
CCTAAACCCCCATATATATATATATATATATATATATATATATATATATATATATATATATATATATATATATATATATATATATATATATATATATATATATATATATATATATATATATATATATATATATATATATATATATCTATATATATATATATATATATATATATATATATATATATATATATATATATATATATATATATATATATATATATATATATATATATATATATATATATATATATATATATATTGATATATAGTTTATATATATATATTTTTTTTTTCTTATTTATTTTAATTTTTTTTTTGAAACCTATGTGGAGGTAAAAAGAAATTTCGTTTTCGACTCAATGATTTAAGGAATATTCCTGATATAAGAAACATAGAGTATGCGCAGTATTGCTACTATGAGACTAGTAATGCTAGTTAAAAATTAGCTGATATATTTCATTCATATGCAAAGCAAATAATAATAATAATAATAATAATAATAATAATAATAATAATAATAATAATAATAGATGTTATTATTATTATTATTACTATTATTATTTTCATTATTATTATTATTATTATTATTATTATTATTATTATTATTATTATTATTATTATTATTATTATTATTATTTTTATTATTATTATTATTATTATTATTATTATTATTATTATTATTATTATTATTATTATTATTATTATTATTATTATTATTATTATTATTATTATTATTATTATCATTATAATTATTATTATTATTTTCATTGTATTTCATATGTATTTAAATTTGGTCTTCATTGTTTCCCAGATAGAGTTTGCTGATTAATTTGTCGTTATAGCTTTAAGAGTTCCATCCAATGAAGATATTCTTATTGTTGAGCGAATCTGGGCCGTGAGACCCTGGAAGCTGTAGGTATCTTCTTTACCCGTAAATGATTGGTCTATGGGTTTATTCATGCCATTACAATACTGGTATATAAAATTAAATGACACAGTGCATATATTTACCATAATACTCCTCTTGGAAATGAGTATTTGTGAATATTGAATCCTATATTGGCCCTCCATGTAGTCAAGACTTTTTGCTGGAATGACATATGACATATCCTAATACTCTAAACAAGGTGTGCAGGTCCACTAAAAGGAATAAATATTACTTGAAAACTCCACAACAAATATTATATTTCATCAAAGTGTGAAATGTACAGGTTCATTCTTGATATAGATATAGAAGAAAACACGCTAGGTTGCCAGCAACCCCTTGGGGTAGACTGAATATAGTAATTTTTAGAAATAGAAAGATTTCACAGAAACTCCGTGATTTCTGCTGTTTGAATATAGATAAGCAGCTTCTGTTTCAAAAGTTTTTCAAAAAAAAAATTTCAGTGGATTTGATATTGATAATTAAAAGTATCAGTGATTTATTGGAGAAAATTATGAATGATTCAGAGCATTTTGTCTCTACCCTATAGGCAATCTGAAATAATTATCACTATATTTAGCAAAATGAAAATGAGTGAAACTGCAGTCTTTGAATTGTTTCATTACATAAACTGATGCATTATTATGAAGATTATGAACATGACAAAGCTCGATTCTATTGTCTAAATTGAACCATCGTACAGAACAGAAATGGTCATGACTTATATGAAACCCATTCCTGTTCAGTTATTGTCTGACCATTTTATTTTTACATATTTGTAATTTCTTTGCCAAGGATGCATTGAATGATGAATACTAATTACGACAAGTATAGTCAAAATCATATTGCATAAGACCAGAACAGAGACCTTTTCTTGGGAATATATCTGCCCACTAGCCATAACTGTACGTGAACTGTAATCTTGTGTTACAGTTCTAGATAATAACTTCTGGAGTGATGGTTCTTGAATATTTGTTGCCAATATTTTACCGCGAATTTTTAACAGACTTTTTTTTTTCTTTAAGACCTTTGCATTAACATTCAGATTCATGCATAAATTTTCTATTACTTGCAAACAGAATAGATAAATTTTCCCAAAAGGTCTGTTGTCAACAAATCAAGTTTGTATATTTTCAGTTTTCTTACTGAGTTGTTGTTTAATTTCTTGTTCTAGATGCAATCAGAGCTGAATCATCAACATAAGCAGTAATTCATCATTTTACAGCCATAATCATATCATTTACATAGATATAAACAAACTAGTAGGCCAAAGTTGCTTTTTACGGAACACCACTTGCCATGATCCTCTGTCCTTATCTACATTCATTCACATTTACGAAATGTCTTCCATCTGACAGATTTGATGAAAACCACATAAAAGCATTTTGTCCAATCATACTGCCTCAAATTTACGGCATATAATTCTGTGATCAACCATGTTGAAAACTCTCTTCAAATCTAATATTATATATTTCATATTATCAGTTTTAAATATTATGCAAGTATCAGCGGAGTGTGAAGTATAAAGAACCACACTGCAATGACAATGTTAAGTCTGAAGATTTTGAGTACGAATCACGCTATTCATAAATATTTCTTTTAAGAGCTTTCGATGGAAAGCAATATTGACACCTGTCTGAAGTATCTCTCATGAAATCTCTTCTTATTGTGAATGAATAGAACTCTACCAAACTGCAATTTATTGGGAACATGTGAAGCTTAAACTGAGCGATTAGTTATATGAATTACTGAATTATGAATAGCAAATGCGCCATTCCTGAAAACTTTTGCTGGAAAACTATCCAACCTTGGTTTTTACTTACCATTTAGGTTACATTGTAGTCTACCAATGTACTCTTCAGAAACGTATGAAAACTGATAAAAAAAAAAATTTAACTCCTTTCACACTGGACTGACGAGATCGTTTGGTTGCTGACAATTAGAAGAAGGGATATGGAAGTGCTTACACGACCTTTGGCTCAGGTGCGCCTGAAAACCTCTCCCAGAAGAGCTAATCTGTCATTATAGAATAATGTGGGAAGCGATGAAAGAGCACTGCAAATATTGTGCAAAACATATATGAGTTCCAAGGAAGATTGTGAAACGGTAGTCGGTATGTCAAGGCCACTTGGGAGGAGGGATAAAGGATTCTCATGCTGTTCCAAAGCCCATGAAATCCACTGTACATGGTGAGAATCGCCTTTGGTGTTGTAACTTTTTGACTCAGTGAGAGAGGGAACACTTCCTTCACCTATGCTCTATAGTGACAAATTCTTCGTCTGGACCATTCGGCATCTTAATCTTCAGAGAGACAGAGTTTAGGCATTAAGTGTGGAAAAGATTGAGGACATTGGACGATGCTGACATGTGTGCTAGGTCCCTAAGTTGCATCTAATGTATTTACATGTCTTCATCATGAAGCACCTCATGTGGGCAATTGAGAAAGAGAGTTAGAGCTTGGCGGATCTTACTCTCACGATTAGATTTTGAAGGAAAAAGTGTCCCCGTATTTAAAAGAGACTGAGAATTTTCTGATTTCAGATGATAAGTGTTTTCTCCACGACACTGATGCCTTCGAATAGATTGAATTGCTATGAAATTCTCTAGACCTCAACCCCTCCAAGCGCATTGGAGCAATCTTGCAAGACAGACTAGAGACTAAAATTATTCAAGAACGTGAAGTTGGTCAGTATCCAAAATACAAGTTTATAAGACATCTACAGGTTATGTTGGGGGAATATTGAGTTCGACACTGATCTCCATCAGATGCTGTTCCGACCACACCTCTCAATATTGTTGGCTGTGCAAAAGGTTATGTACCACATTGTATTAGAATACGTAACAAAGCAGTAAGTTTTGGCATGTTGAAGTCAGTGTACATAATGCTGCGTACTTGGCTGCGTGCTTACACACGAAATCGAAGTTTGCTACAAATGTAACACTGGGAAAGGCAGCAAAAAAAAAAAAAACGCTGATATAAAGATGAATGAAGCTAAGGTTGGAGATGGAAAATCTTACCAAACGGCAATTGTCAGCTAAACAAGCAAAGTATGTACACCATTATATAAGTAGAACCAAGTAAGAAAAAATAATACTTATGTGTGTGTGTGCGTATATATATATATATATATATATATATATATATATATATATATATATATATATATATATATATATATATATATATATATATATATATATATATATATATATATATATATATATATATATATATATATATATATATATATATATATATATATATATATATATATATATATGTATACATATATATATATATATATATATATATATATATATATATATATATATATATATATATATATATATATATATATATATATATATATATATGAACATAGACTTCGATAAGAACAATAATATCCATACTGCTGCTCTCCCCTATGACAAACAATACATGAATATTCAAATGTCTGACAATTTTTTGTTTTTATTTCTTAAAGGCATAAAGGAGCAAATGGTAATAGCCTACAATTGAACAAGAGTATTGAAAAGCCTTACCTTTAAGAACTTTCACTTACAAAAATTATTTCTTATGTTGTGTACTCTGCAACACAAATGGCAATATTTTCTCCCAAAAAGAGAAAATAATATGTAGTGATTGGGTATGCCTTAGAGGGACTTCAAAATTATTTCGAAATTCACCGAGAGAATATGATGAAAGATTTGCTGGATATGTGATTGAAAATTCATTTCTCCGTTGGATTACTGGTCCTATACTCAGAATATCCAATATCTGCATCTGAGAGATAATTATGTTCATAAATGGATTTCACTGACATAAGCAGAGCCAGCAGACACATTTTGCATCTTATCTGATAAGCTTGTTGTATATTGGTCATAGTTCCAATAACTTAAAATGTAACAGTTCGACGATATATTGCCTCAATAATTTGCATATATTCGACCGAAAAAATGTATGTTGATGACATTTCCAGAGGCCCTATGATATAGAGTTTCAGAGCTGAAGCTAACATCCACTTCTATCTACATTCGGTGTTTATAATCAGAAATGTGTCATCATTTTTATTGCAAGAAAACTAATCGAAATTTTCAGACACTTTTGATGGTGGCAGTGGAAGTTCATATATATTAATAATACCATACTCTTTCCAAGATGGAGACCTATCCAAATATATAACATTTAAAGTTTTTTAATACACAAACACACACACATACACACACACACACACATACACATACACACACACACACTTCGTAAGAAAACTTCTTTGCAGGATGTAAGGAAATACTTTTTCAGTGTAAGAGTAGTTGATAATTGGAATTGGCTAAGCGAGGAGGTAGTTAATGCTATCTCAATCCATAGTTTTAAGGACAGGTATGATAAGTATCACTAAGTCTAAAATGGAACCGATCACGAGACGGGAAGATACGAGCTTTGGGCTCTTTCCCGTAAACACAATTAGGTAATCACAATTAGGTAATCACTAAGCGAGGAGGTAGTTAATGCTATCTCAACCCATAGTTTTAAGGACAGGTATGATAAGTATCACTAAGTCTAAAATGGAACCGATCAGGAGACGGGAAGATACGAGCTTTGGGCTCTTTCCCGTAAACACAATTAGGTAATCACAATTAGGTAATCACTAAGCGAGGAGGTAGTTAATGCTATCTCAATCCATAGTTTTAAGGACAGGTATGATAAGTATCACTAAGTATAAAGTGGAACCGATCAGGAGACGGGAAGATACGAGCTTTGGGCTCTTTCCCGTAAACACAATTAGGTAATCAATTAGGTAATCACACACACACACACACACACACACACACATATATGTATATATATATATATATATATATATATATATATATATATATATATATATATATATATATATATATATATATATATATATATATATATATATATATATATATATATATATATATAAGTTCTCTACATTGTAAGTTTCAATGTACACCACAGATAGTGGCCTTTTTCTACTAAAACTGATGTGGGAGGATATGAGCCCCCGGTTTTTTTCTCAGACATCCTACACTTGTCCCGGAATTCCACAATCGAGAGCTAACAATCTTTACGAATTCTTTACTTATGGTAATACAAACTATTCACAAACTATATTTTTGGCTCTTGGTAAATCTGGCAACTCTCTGATCTCACTCTCTGTCCATTTCGATACCTCCCTGACCAATGATCCTTCCCATCACCGTCACCGTCATTGGCACTACAATCATTCCAATTGAGATGATTTATGTATCATTCTCCTTGATCTTCCATGAGTTGTCTACCGCTTTCGGACCCGTATCGCTGATAAAGCACCCCAAGTTGCTGATATTATAACCTTGGGAATGAAGGCAACTTCCCTTCTATAGCAAAACTTTTTCTCCCTCTAATCTTTGGTTTGACAGTGACTGCATCGTGGCTCTTCAAGGCAGTTGCTAGTGCGTACCAGTCTTATCAAGCCTCTCCTTCTGATTTAACTCGAGCTGCTTATTATTAGAGATGGATATCGCTGCATTGCTCGTATTCGTAGGTCTAAAGCTTCTTTTATTATAAGGAAAGTTGATGGTCTTGGCTCCAGTTTTCTGTTCCTTTGCCAAAAAGTTCTCCAACAACTTTTATATATGAAGCTTTCCCCCTCTCATTCGTTCTGATGATTCCAAAGCTTGCTCTTCCACTGACAGAGCCACTCTCTTTGGCTCTAGTTTTTCTGCCAATTCTTCCATCTTGGAAGCATGCCCTAGTCCAGTTGATTCCTAAGGAGGATGGCCATTATATTCCTTCCAGCTCCAACCAATTGCATTAATTTCTGCTCTCACCGAAGTATTCGAAACGTTACTTAATTCTCATTTCATGAAAGCATTTTGAATCTAAATCACTTATATTTGATCACCAGTACGGCTTCATTAAGGCAAGATCCTCTGGCCACCTTCTGTCCTATCTCAATCACGCATTGTCGTTTTATCTGAATAATCATGGGGTATCATTTGTCGTAGCCCTTTATATTGCTAAGTCTTTTGGCATAGTGTGGCACAAATCTCTATTTGCAAAACTTCCTCCTTTGGCTTAGCCATTCTCTCTGTATTTTGAGTTTCAGTTTTCTTTTTGACCATCACATATCTGTGGTTGTTGATGGCGCAACATCTAATTTATTCCCAGTTACCATTTTTGCTAAAAAGGGTTCTGTTCTCTTATTTACTCTTTTCCTTCCTTTCATCGGTGATCTCCGTTCACCATCTTCTTCTGTTCTCCACGCTTTTGTAGATGATACTACAGTGCATGTTTCTTCTGTCTTATCCTCACTACCTTTATTTATCTGCAATTCTCCAGTCAACAACGAGTATTCGAATGGGGATCCTAAATTTGAGAACATAAGAACATAAGAATAGGGGACACTGCGACATGCCTACTGGCACACACGAGGCAGCTCCATTTTTGAATGATATTTTCATCATGTCTAACGTATTCTATTCTACTCTACTTATTTATTTTATTTTTCATTATATGATTCTTCAAATAATCACTAACCTATTCATACCCACCCTACCTCTGTCATATGTCTATCTAAATTACATTTGAAGGTGTCGAAGGTATTGGCATTTATTATCCTACTAGGAAACCTGTTCCATGTATCAGCTACTCTATTACCAAACCAATTTTTACCAATTTCCCTTCTGAGCCTAAATTTATCAAGCTTAAATCCATTATTACGAGCTCTGGTTTGATCATGAATTTATAAAACTTTATTAATATCACCCTTGTTAATCCCTTTAAAGCATTTATACACCTCAGTCATATCCCCCCTAACTCTGTGCCTCTCTAGAGAATGTAGATTAAGTTTTCTTAATCTGTCCTCATATGGTAGATTTCTGATATTGTGTATCATCTTGGTCATTCTTCGCTGCACTCTCTCCAAGGATTCAATTTCCATCCTATAATAGGGTGACCAGAATTGCACAGCATAATCTAGATGGGGCCTAATTAATGCAAGACAGAGCTGCAAAATAAGTGTTTCCGCCCTATTGTCAACACTTTTTGAGATAAATCCTAAAATTTATCTCAAATTACTACTCACAAGAACTCCCAAATCCCTTTCACACTGAGAACTCATGATTTCATGGTTATTTAGCTTATAACTCGCATAGTCTTGCATAGTACCCATTTTAACTACTTTACATTTTTCAACATTAATGTCCATTTGCCACTTATCCGACCATTCAGATAATTTATTTAGATCTTCCCGTAAAGCATGAATGTCTTCATTTCCATTTATAATTCTACCTATTTTAGTGTCATCTGCGAATTTACTTAGGTTACTACTGATATCCGAATCCAGATCATTTAGATATATGATGAATAATAGAGGACCAAGTACCGAGCCTTGTGGTACCCCGCTAGTAACCGAGCCCCACTCCGATTTCTCTCCATTTATGCAAACCCTCTGTTTTCTGTCTATTGACCATTCTTTGATCCATATGAGAACCGCTCCTCCTATACCATGAGCTTCAAGCTTTTTAACTAATCTTTTGTGAGGAACTCTATCAAAAGTTTTGCTAAAATCTAGATATATTATATCGTAATCTTTGCCACAATCTACTGCCTCGTAAACTTCTGAATAAAAAGACAGTAAGTTTGTAAGGCACGAAAAACCCTTCAGAAACTCGTGTTGTGAAAGTTTTATCAGTCTGTGTAATTCTAGATGTGCCCTTATTTTATTTGCAATGATGGATTCTAGAGTCTTACCCTCTGTTGACGTTAAACTTACAGGCTTATAATTTTTCTTTTAAACTCGTTCTCCTTTTTTGAATATTGGTACCACATCTGCCAATTTCCACTCCATGGGTACCGATCCTAGTTTTATTGAATTATTAAATAATGCAGTTAGTGGACAACTAAGCTCTTCCTTGCATTCTTTTAATATTTTAGCATATATTCCATCAGGTCCCGGAGATTTATGAGCCTTTAATATATCTATTTCTTTTATTACCTCCTCTCTCGTAATATTTATTGAACTAAGTATATTATCGGGATTGTCTCTGGAAATGGATTCTATCTCAGAAATATATTCCAAGTTTTCATTGATAAATACAGATAAGAAATAATCATTTAAACATGTACACATCACATTATCATCAGCTGTGATATGGTCATTGGCTACTTCAATTTGTCCGACTTTTTTCTGAAATTTTGTTTGATAGTGGTGATAAAACCCTTTTGGATTTTCTTTAGCTTCTGCTATTTTGATTTCGTATTTCTTTTCGACTTTCTATTTTTTTTAACTTCCCTGTTTAACTGTATATATTGCTGCCGCACCTGCTCTTCACCTCTTTTTAGCTTCCTGTATATTCCTCTTTTAATACCTATAAGATTCTTTATTCTATTGTTCATCCATTTAGGGTCATTTTTTCTTGATCTGAAATGTTTCATGGGAATATAGTCTTTCTGACTATTCTTAAGAGTCATGACAAAATTGTTATATTCCTCATCCAAATTCATATTAACTGACGGACTGCAGTTCTTTCCTGTTAGAGAACTTACTGTATTGATTTTATCTTGTGATAATCCTTGGCCTGTGGTACTCATTTCTCGGGGTAATCTGCTACTTGCGACCTGACCTGCTGGATTAACTACAATATTCTTATTTTCCTTTATAGTTTCCTTGAAAATTATGTTAAATCTAATGGAATCATGGTCACTGTTGCCCAATGGTTCACCAACTTCTAAATTTGTAACCATATTCTCTCTATTACTAAGAACTAAATCCAGTATATTTACCCCCGAGTTGCCTCAAGTACATGCTGAGAAAGGATATTGTCTTCTAGTACTTCCAAAAACTCCTTAGAGGTACTATCACCTGTTATGGTTTCCCAGTTAATATTTCTAAAATTAAAATCGCCTACAATGCAAACTCTATTTGAGCTGGTCACTTAAGAAATTTCATCGTATATAATTTGCGAATGTAAACTATCTAGATCCGGTGGTCTGTAGACTACTCCTACAACTAGACTTTCTATATTATTTTTAATTTCAACCCATAAGGTAATATTGAT
>JAXCGZ010012183.1:12500-15000 GCA_037179515.1 Halocaridina rubra
ATTCCCAATCTCATTCGGGCCATCAAATTATCAAATAAGCACATTACATATGTGAAAACATGAATCATTTTTTTTTACTCCGACCGGGACTCGAACCTAGGACTTATGATTACTAAGTCAAGGCGCTACCACTACACCACAGAAGGTTAAAAGGAACCCAACCTTATAGCTTATATCTGCTATACTTAGGAATGAACGCATTCTAACTGAATGCCACTATGTTCATATTACAGATTCCCCAACCTCACTCGTGGTTCGAGTCCGGGTCGGGGTAAAAAAAAATGATTCAAGTTTTCACATATGTAATGTGCTTATTTGATAATTTCATGGCCCGAATGAGATTGGGAATTGAATTAAATGCTAAAATGAAGCCAAGAGTGAGGTTAGGGAATCTGTAATATGAACATAATGGTTTTCAGTTAGAATGCATTCATTCCTAAGTATAGCAGATATAAGCTATAAGGTTGGGTTCCTTTTAACCTTCTGTGGTGTAGTGGTAGCGCCTTGACTTAGTAATCATAAGTCCTAGGTTCGAGTCCCGGCCGGGGTAGAAAAAAAAAATGATTCATATATATATATATATATATATATATATATATATATATATATATATATATATATATATATATATATATATATATATATATATATTTTATATATATATATATATATATATATATATATATATATATATATATATATATATATATATATATATATATATATGTATATTTATATATATATATATATATATATATATATATATATATATATATATATATATATATATATATATATATATATATATATATATATATAACCAAGCAAGCACATTACTTATGTGAAAACATTAATTTTTTTTTTTTTTTACCCCGACAGGGACTCGAACCTAGGACTTATATTTACTAAGTCAAGGCGCTACCAACTACACACCACAGAAGGTATAAAAGGAATCCAACCTTATAGCTTATATTTGCTATACTTAGGGATGAACGCATTCTATCTGAATGCCACTATGTTCATATTACAGATTCCCCAACCTCACTCGTGGCTTCATTTTAGCATTTAATTCAATTCCCAATCTCATTTGGGTCATACCTTCTGTGGTGTGTAGTTGGTAGCGCCTTGACTTAGTAATTATAAGTAATTATAAATGATAAGTATCACTAAGTATAAAATGGAACCGATCAGGAAACGGTAAGATGCGAGCTTTGGGCTCTTTCCCGTAAACACAATAAGGTAAGTACACACACACACAGACACACACACACACACACACACACACACACTCACACAGACATATATATAAATATATATATATATAAATATATATATATATATATATATATATATATATATATATATATATATATATATATATATATATATATATATATATATATATATATATATATATATATATATATATATATATATATATATATATATATATATATATATATATATATATATATATATATATATATATATATATATATATATATATATATATATATATATATATATATATATATATATATATATATATATATATATATATATATATATATATATATATATATAGATATATATATGTATATATATATATATATATATATATATATATATATATATATATATATATATATATATATATATATATAAATATATATATATATATATATATATATATATATATATATATATATATATATATATATATATATATATATATATATATATATATATATATATATATATATATATATATATATATATATATATATATATTTATACATACATATATATATATATATATATATATATATATATATATATATATATATATATATATATATATATATATATATATATATATATATATATATATATATATATATATATATATACGTATATATATGTATAAATATATATATATATATATATATATATATATATATATATATATATATATATATGTATATATATATATATATATATATATATATATATATATATATATATATATATATATATATATATATATATATATATATATATATATATACATATATATATATATATATATATATATATATATATATATATATATATATATATATATATATATATATATATATATATATCAAATAAGCACATTACATATGTGAAAACATGAATAATTTTTTACCCCGATCTGGACTTGAAACTAGGACTTATGATTACTAAGTCAAGGCGCTACCACTACACCACAGAAGGTTAAAAGGAATCCAACCTTATAGCTTATATCTGCTATACTTAGGAATGAACGCATTCTAACTGAATGCCACTATGTTCATATTACAGATTCCCCAACCTCACTCGTGGCTTCATTTTAGCATTTAATTCAAATCCCAATCTCATTCGGGCCATGAAATTATCAAATAAGCACATTACATATTTGAAAACATGAATAATTTTTTTTTATTTTTTTTACCCCGATCGGAATTCGAACCTAGGA
>JAXCGZ010012184.1:0-37196 GCA_037179515.1 Halocaridina rubra
TTGAGCATCATGTCAGATTGACTGACCCAGAGCCATTTCGTCATTCCTATAGTCTCCCCAACCAGCTGTCCGCACGGCTGAAGGAAGATCTTGACACTTGGGTCCGCCTCTGAATAGCTGAAAAGAGCATTCCGCCTTGGTGTTCGCTGTTACTGGGAGTGCGTAAGCGAGATGGCAGTCACAGGTTCTGCCTTGACTGTCATAAGCTTAACTCCCGTACCATCTTTGATGGAGAGCCCATTGCTGACGCCGAGTATATTTTCTCGTTGCTTTCCCAAGCCCGTTACCTGTCCAAGTTGGATCTGGCCAGTGGATTTTGGCATGCCCCATTGAGCGAGACTACCAAGCCTCTTACAGACTTTTCCACAAGATATGGTCTATACCACTTCAGGGTCATGCCTTTTGGTATGGTAAATGCCCCTGGCTGCTTCAGCAGACTTATGAGGATAGTACTACAGGATCTCGACAATGTTTCATGCTTTATAGACGACATCCTGGTGCATTCTCAGGATTGGTCATCGCACCTCGAGACCCTCCGCAGAGTTCTCACTCGTCTGAACCAGCATGGACTTCATTTAAAGCCTTCCAAATGTGAGATTGGCTTCACACAATTGCAGTGTCTTGGCCACATGGTTTGAGAAGGAGTTATGTCCCTTTTACATGACAGGGTACAAGCCATTAAGGATATGGAGAAACCTGCCACTGTCACTCAACTGAGATCATTCCTGGGTAGTGTCGGCTACTACCAACGGCTCATTCCACACTTTAATACTATCGCTGCCCCTTTGCAGCAAATGACCTCCTCAAAGCAAGGTAAAACCTCCCCTGTCCAATGAACAGATGAAGCACAGAGAGCATTTTTCAAGCTCCGAGAAGCATTGGGGGGTGAGCCAGTATTACAACTGGTAAACCCTGATTTCCCATTTATCTTGCAGACCGATGCCTCAGACAAAGGCCTGGGTGCTGTGCTCTTGCAAGCCCGATCAGACAACTCAGCAGAAGTAGCTCCAGTGCGATATGCAAGCCGCAGGCTTCACCCTGCAGAGCGAAATTACTCCACCGTGGAGAAGGAAGCTCTAGCTGCATATTGGGCCATAAAGAAATTTGAAGTCCATCTGTATGGCCAACATTTTACACTGAGAACCGACCACCGACCTCTCCTATATTTACAGACTGCAGACAAGCTAATTCCTCGCCTGAAAAGGTGGGCACTTTTCCTGAATCTTTTCAAATTCACTGCCCAACATGTTCATGGAAAGGACAATGACCTTGCTGATCTACTAAGTCGATGGTCGTTGCCCTCAAATGAGGAAGCTGGTGCTGTTAGCCTCAATTTGGCTAGTCAGTAAAGATTATTTATCTGATGTGTTGTTTATTTTTTACGTTTATCTTTTGTGTCTTTAATACTGTACAGTACTTGTTTATTTTAGCGTACAAATGTTATTCCTATTGGAAGACGAAAAGGATGAAGAATAATTCTTTGATCGTAGTTTTATATTTCCCTTTGAAAGCCAGAACATGGCGGAAACATTGTAGTTTAGTGTTGAATAGCTGAAACTGTTTTAAATCCAGTCGCCAATGTTAATGACGACCTGGTTCAAATTTTTCATTTGCGTGTACTGTATTTTTTTTTTATATTATATTATTGCCTTCTTGCATGTGAAGCATTCTTAAACTTAACTATTGATATTCACTGATATCTAATTGTGATTTAATTTTCTTGAAATTTGAATTTGATCCCATTTCTTTTATGTTTTGCATGTCATTTAATGTTTTGTTTATAAGACTTGTTCACTTTTCCTAATAGTATGATATGTTCCAGTGGTGGATCCCATTCTTATTGTTCATTTGATCTTTTCCATGAGAGGGATATCTCATCCCTCATAATAACACTGAAGTCACCGTAACTTCCTCTGTTCTTTTTTCGCCTTCTGTAATAGAATTTTGCTAAATCAATATTCTCTAGAAAGGGCCTTTGTGACAGAGTGTTTCGTTCAAAGTCACCAGAGACTGGTAGATGCCTTATTAATTAATTTAGTAACTTAACTGTCATTTTTCTAACAAAAAAATAATTCCCACTTCTTGACTCTTGCAGATTATGATTATTTGCAATTTATATTTTAGCTTATAGCTAATTTTAAATATACCTTATTTACTCTTCTTGTACGTATAGAAGTATAGTCCCGATATAAAGGCTGCTCCTACTTTTCACATCTTCAGTGAACTCACCAGATACGTTTTGTTTACAATTTTCTTATTATAAAAATTTTTTTTGCTGATAATTTTGTTATAACATTGACCTTGCTGTTATGTCATTAGCCTGTCTAGATATATATCAGTAGCTTCTTTATTATTTGAGAACCTAAATTCCATCTCTTACGAGCAAAGAACGTTCTAGAGATTGTTTACCAGTAACCTAACTTTCCATTATTATTTTTGTTTTATTTTATTTGCTTCCACTTGTTGCACTAAAAATACTGTATCTCCCTTGCATCTCTGCTATAATTGCCCGCCAGGGACAACCACTAAAGTAGTCCTTAAATGATATTAGAGCCAGTTACTGCTCTAGAAATATATCCTGCAGATGACGTCACCAGGAGGGACAATGAAGCCTCCTCTTTTGGCACCCAAACACCGCAGAGGCACCATCACGCCTAAGCAGTCTAAGTTTATTTCAAACTTTTTTTTACATGGCATCTTCACAGGAATTCATCTGGCACAACAAGGTGAGGGATAGTGTATGGTAAAGCTCGTTGGTCAAGCAAATTGGTTTTTCGAAAATTAGTTGCATTCGTTACTGGCTAATCTTACGAATTTTTTTTTCTCAGATTCCATTCCCATACAAACGAAATTTTGTAGATTACCTAACTGGAATCTCACTTGCCAAAGTTAATTCCTTAACCTGGAAATTACAGCTGATATACATTGCTAAGAAGTTTCTTTTCATTGAATGTGATAAACGAAAATGTCATCCTCTGAAGACTGGTTATGAGCCAGTAAAATCTATCCCTTTTTCCTAATAAATTCTAATTTCATTTCATCTCTTTCTATAATCGTAAATAACGTGTTTTACGTCAAAAACTCGTCAATAAAGCTATTTGCTATATAAATTGCAAATAATCATTTAACTAAAGTGTTTTATGCTATAAACTGCAAATAATTAAAAGGTAATTTTATCCTGTTGGCTTTGCAAATACTTCCTGTTAACCACAATCTAATGAACGCATACTGTATTTATCTTGCTAATTTTTCATATGATGGGGATAAAGTGTTTTGAGTTATAAGTTGCAAGTACTTCAAAAGCTGGTTTTGCACCCTCCTTTTCATTGCAAACAGCTCTTGATAACCAAAAGTGAATGACTACTGTATTTATCTCGTAGATTCTTCCTTTATCCTAAATAGAGTGTTTTACCATATTAATTGGAAATCAGTAATAAGCATTGCAACTTTTGTGGTTGCCCACAATATGAGGAATGCATACAGTACTGTATTTGTCTTGCTTATTCTTCATTTATTGTGAATAAATTGTTTTCCTTTAATACCAGTAAAGAATTAATGGTTTGTATGCTATTATGGTAGCATAAATATTTCTGGTTAGCTGTGAATAACCAATATATTTTCATCCAGTAGAATAATATTGGAAACTCATTATATGTGTGCTCATGCTTTCACTTTCCCATTATTAACAGTGTGTCATTTCTGTTTCTGCAATTGCAGTGGCCTCTATTCTACTCTGCCTGTGTGACAGAGGTAATCGTCGAGTTGAGGCCAAAGTCTTGGCATACGTCCGTGGTGCTGGGAAACGATTAGCGTGCTCACCACCTCCGGGATTCGAGTTTAATTTGAGAAATTTAATTCAATTCTTTTAATGTCATTGCATTTCCAAAATTAAAAGAAAGTTGAATTCTGAGTTTCATTTAACCGAGTTATGGTATTAAGTGTGGTGTTCAAGTGCAAAAATCTTTCCTGTCTGTTTGTGAGCTCTTAACTGAGCTCAGTACTTTGAGTCCTCTTAGTAAAACAGAATCTTAACAAACACTCTACCATCCCAACCCCCAACATACAGGACCTCGACAATGTTTCATGCTTTATAGATGACATCTTGGTGCATTCTCAGGATTAGTCATCGCACCTCGAGACTTTTCGCAGAGTTTTCACTCATCTGAACCAGCATGGACTTCATTTAAAGCCTTCAAAATGAGAGATTGATTTCACACAATTGCAGTATCTCGGCCACTTGGTCGGAGAAGGAGTTATGTTCCCTTTACAAAACAGAGTACAAGCTATTAAGGATATGGAGAAACCTGCTACTGTCACCCAACTGAGATCATTCCTGGGTAGTGTCGGCTACTACCAATGGTTCATTCCACGCTTTAATACTAGCGCTGCCCCTTTGCAGCAAATGACCTCCTCAAAGCAAGGTAAAACCTCCCCTATCCAATGGACAGATGAAGCGGAGAGAGCATTTTTCAAGCTCCGAGAAGCATTGGGGGGTGAGCCAGTATTACAACTGGTAAACCCTGATATTCCATTTATCTTGCAGACCGATGCCTCAGACAAAGGCCTGGGTGGCGTGCTCTTGCAAGCCCAATCAGACAACTCAGCAGAAGTAGCTCCAGTGTGATATGCAGGCTTCGCCCTGCAGAGGAAAATTACTCCACCGTGGAGAAGGAAGCTCTAGTTGCATATTGGGCCATAAAGAAATTTGAAGTCCATCTGTATAGCCGACATTTTACACTGAGAACCGATCACCGTCCTCTCCTATATTTACAAACTGCAGACAAGCTGAATCCTCGCCTGAAAAGGTAGGCACTTTACCTGAATCTTTTCAAATTCACTGCCCAACATGTTGATGGAAAGGAAAATGACCTCGCTGATCTACTAAGTTAACGGTTGTTACCCTCAAATGAGGAAGCTGGTGCTGTTAGCCTCAATTTGACTAGTCGGTAAAGATTACTTCTCTGATGTGTTGTTTACTTTTTATGTTTATCTTTTATGTCTTTAACACTGTACTGTACTTGTTTATTTTAGTGTACAAACGTTATTCCTAATGGAAGACGAAGAAGATGAAGAATATTTCTTTGATTGTAGTTTTAGATATCCCTCTGTGGGACTCTGAAAGCCAGAACATGGCGGAAACTTTTTAGATTAGTGTTGAGTAGCTGAAACTGTTTGAAATCCAGTCGCCACTGTTAATGACGACTTGGTTCAAATTTTTCATTGCGTATACTGTATTATTTTGTATATTATTTTATTGCCTTATTGCATGTGAAGAATTCTTAAAATTAAATATTGATATTCACCGATATCTAGTTGTGAATTTAATTATCTTGAAATTTAAATTTGATCACCATTTCCTACAATGCAAAGAATGTTCTAGAGATTGTTTACCAGTAACCTAATTTTCCATAATTATTCTCGTTTTATTTTATTTGCTTCCACTTGTTGCACCTAAAATACTTTCTCTCCCTTGCATCTCTGTCATAATTGCCGGCCAGGGACCACCACTAAAGTAGGCCTGAAATAATATAAGAGCCAGTTACTGCTCTAGAAATATATCCTACAGATGACATCACCAGGAGGGACATTGAAGCGTCCTCATTTGGCGGCCAAACATCCCAGGGGCAAGATCTCGCCTCAGCAGTCAAGTTTATTTTAAACCTTATTTACGTGGCATCTTCACAGGATTTCATCTGGCACAAACAAGGTGAGGGATAGTGTATGGTAAAGCTCGTGGGTCAAGCAAATTGGGATTTTGAGACTTAGTTACATTCGTTACTGGTCAAATCCTACGAAAATTTTCTCAGATTCCATTCCCATACAAACAAACTTTTGTAGATTACCTAACTGGAATCTAACTCACCAAAGTTAATTCCTTAACCTGGAAATTACAGCTGATATACATTGCTAAGAAGTTTCTTTTCATTGAATGTGATAAACGAAAATCTCATCCTCTGAAGATTGGCTATGAGCCCGTAAAAATCTATCCCTTCTCCTAATAAATTCTAATTTCCTTTCACCCCTTTCTATCATCATAAATAAAGTGTTTAGCATCAAAAACTTGTGAATAAAGCTATTTGCTATATAAATTGCAAATAATTATTCATTTTACTAAAGTGATTTATGCTATAAACTGCAAATAATTAATAAGTAATTTTACCCTGTTGGCTTTGCAAATATTCCTGTTAACCACAATTTAATGAATACATACTGTATTTATCATGCTGATTCTTCATATATTGGGGATAAAGTGTTTGAGTTATAAGTTGCAAATACTTCAAAAGGTGGTTTTCCCTTTTTTCATTGCAAACAGCTCTTGATAACCAAAAGTGAATGAATACTGTAGTTATCTCGTAGATTCTTCCTTTATCGAAAATAGAGTGTTTTACCATATAAATTGCAAATCATTATTAATCATTGCAACTTTTGTGCTTGCCCACAATTTAAGGAATACATACAGTATTGTATTTGTCTTGCTTATTCTTCATTTATTGTGAAAAAATTGTTTTCCTTTAATATCAGCAAAGAATTAATGGTTTTGTATGCTCTTACGGTAGCATAAATTTTTCTGGATAGCTGTGACTAACCAATATATTTTCATCCAGTAGAATAATATTGGAAATTCATTATATATATGCTCGTGCTTTCAATTTCCCATTATTAACAGTGTGTCGTTTCTGTTTCTGCAATTGCAGTGTCCTCTATTCTACTCTGCCTGTGTGACAGAGGTAATCGTCGAGTTGAGGCTGAAGCCTTGGCATACATCTGTGGTACTGGGAAACCAAATCGTGCTCACAACCTCCAAGATTTGAGGCAGCATTTCATAAAATTTTACTAAAAAAATATTAATTCAATTCTTTTAATGTCATTGCATTTCTAAAATTAAAAGAAAGTTGAATTCTGAATTTCGTTTAACCGAGTAATGGTATGCGGGAGGGGTGTTCAAGTACAAATATATGTCCTGTCTGTTTGTGAGCTCTTAACTGAGTTCAGTACTTTGAGTCTCCTTAGTAAAACAGAAACTTAGCAACTCTCCATGCCCACTCTATCTTCAACATGAAGTCATCCGGCAATAAGGACTTCATGTTGATGATATTATCCAGCGAAGACACTTGTACCTCTATGGGACTGGAATCTCTCGATGCAATACTTCAAAATTGATATCTAAAATAAATTGTAGTCATACCTCAAAATTCCTCTATGATGCTCAACTATTATATATATATATATATATATATATATATATATATATATATATATATATATATATATATATATATATATATATATATATATATATATGGATGGATGGATGGATAGATAGATAGATAGATAGATAGATAGATAGATAGATAGATAGATAGATAGATAGATAGATAGATAGATAGATAGATAGATAGATAGATATATATATATATATATATATATATATATATATATATATATATATATATATATATATATATATATATATATGGTCATGTATGATAATCTTCTCTTAGGAACTATGGGGAATCCTTTGTCGTCGCCCATACTATCTTTAAGGCTTTTGACAGAGTCTGGCACAAGGCCCTGTTGGCCAAACTCCCTGCCTATGGCTTTACCCCTTCTCTCTGTTCTCTGATTTCCAGTTTTCTTTCTGACCGTTTTATATCTGTATTGCTTGATGGTGCGACATCTAGCCCTTTCTCTGTTACCAATGGTGTTCCACAGGGCTCTGTTCTTTCACTACTATGCTCCTTCTTTTCTTAAATTAGCTTCTACAATCCCCATCTTCCTTTCTTCTTCATGACTTTGCTGCTGATTCTACCCTTCACTTTTCCTCTGTCTTTTCTTCACAACCTTTATCTGCTACTTGTAATCAGTCTCGTATCACTCTTTCTTCTACTCTCAACTCTGATTTGCAAAGGGTATCTGAGTGGAGCACACAAAATTTAATTAAATTCAATGTCTCCAAAACACAGTTTCTGGCTATCTCTTCATCTTTTTTTCTTCCTTATAACCCTATTGTCTTCGAAACTAATTAAATTTGCCCTCTTAATTCTATCAATATATTACGAATCCATTTAGTCTTTAACTTGTCTTGGAGGAAGCACATAATCCAAATTTCTAAATCTTCATCCAAAAAATTGGGAGTACTATTTAGTTTTCGTCAAAACTTTTCCTCTTTACAGTTACTTAAAATCTATAAAGGTCTTATCCATCCCTGCTTAGAATACTGCTCACACATCTGGGGTGCTTCTTATACTTTTCTCGTTGATAGGGTTGAATCTAAGGTGGTCAGACTCATGAATGATCTTTCTCTTACTTCTAATGTGGATTCTCTCTCTCTTCACCGTAAAGTGTCTTCCCTTTCTCTTTTCTATCGCTACTACTTCCATCGCTGCTCTGATGAGTTGGCGAATTGTATCCCTCCTTCACTGCCAAGGCAGCGTAACACTCACCATGCGGCCTCATCTCACAGGTACTGTGTGGAGATTTGTAACTCGCGGATTAGTCGGTGCAACAACTACTTATTCCCATCTACCTCCAGACTATGGAACTCTCTTCCTCCTGCTGTCTTTCCTAATTCTTATGGCCTATCATCCTTCAAAAAGCGGCTCTATTGTCATCTCAGGGCCTAATTCTCGATATCTATAAGTCCTCTGTACTTTGACTGTTTTTTCTGTCTGTCGTTACCTTATCTCTGCCTTGTCCTTAACCTTTTTCTTTTCCTCTGTCTTGGTGCTTTCTCGTGCCCAGGCTTTTACTGATGAGGGCAGTTTTTGCCTGTCCCGGTGTCATACTCATAAAAAAAAGACATTCAAGCTTTGGCCACACATAGGTTAGATAAAATTTTCTGAACATTTCCTTGTCCATGTGCCTGAAGGCTACCCTTACATTTGCTAAAAAAAAAAAAAAAAAAAAAAAAGCATATGCTGCCCTTACTGTGCCATTTATATGCATTTCTTGATACAAATCTGCCAGTATGTTTACTTCTAGATTTCTCTCATTCTCTGCCTCTTGAAGTTCTGCTCCTACCATTGAGTAGTCAAGCTTGGGCCATTTTGCACTTGTACCCATTCTCATTACCTTATATTTTGAAGTATTGAATTTCATTAGCCACTTTTCTGCCCACTCACGCCGATTATTTAGGTCTTCCTGAAGTACTCTACCATTGTTCTCGGCTCTTACTTTCTTCACAATCTTTGCATCATCTGCAAACATATTCATGAATGGATTTACAAACTCTGGTAGGTCATTTACATAAACAAGGACAAAAGAGTTCCTAAAACTGAACCACGAGGAACTATACTAGAAACTATTCTCCATTTAGACACTGAGTGTCTTACTCTCTATCGCTCTGTTTTCTTCCTTCTAAGTTTTTATTCATTCCAAAACATATCCACCTATTCTCGCCATTGCTTGCATGTTCTTATTATGTCTCCCGTGTGGGACCGTGTTATTTGCTTTCTGGAAGTCTAGGAATATGCAATGTGCTCAAACCTCTCTTTCTCGTAAGATTCGGCTTACCTCATCATAAAATTCTAATAAGTTTGTTACCGTTGATCTACCTTCTCTGAAGCCATGTTATCTCACGGACAAAAGTTGAAGGATTCCAAGCAAAGAGAGATATGTTTCCTTAGTAGTTTCTCCATAACTTTGCAAACTATGCTGGTCAAGGAAAGATATATATATATATATATATATATATATATATATATATATATATATATATATATATATATATATATATATATATATATATATATTATATATATATATATATATATATATATATATATATATATATATATATATATATATATATATATGCAAATCGCATATGGAGTTAGATACTCATAACGCTATCAGGTACTGATGATATATCTCCTTATGTACTTAAGAAATGCACTAAATCAATATCATTGGCACTAAGTTTAATATTTGGAAAGTTGCTAGAGTCAGGGGAGATTCCAAATCAAATCAAATCAAATCAAAAACTTTATTTCCAATATACATTGGGTATTCACATAAAATTATATATACAACGCATAAAATACATGCAGAATTATTCAATAATAAAAGCCAGTTCTGGGGCCAAGCACATCATCAACATTTAAAGGACTAACCAACATTAAAACCTCCAAAGATAAAACAGTTAAGCAATTTTAAAATCATGACACATAATTAGAATTTACAGCAAACTTTTTAAACCAAATACGAAACATACATAGCATAAAAATACATAAAAGAAAATAAAAATAATGACAAATGGATTCTTTAAAATGCAACATAAAAATTTACGTAAATAAATATCATCAAATCTTTAAAACTAACACACTAAAGCTCTAGAATCTAAAATAATAAAACACGTGGTATTAAAATTGAACATAATAAAGCCATAAAATTCAACCGATAACATAAAAACATAAAATTACAAAAGTACATGGTTCAGAGATAAAATGAATCGTCAACATCTTATTAAAACTAAGGTAGGATGTACGTTTAAATTAATGTACGGTAGTCTAAAGCATTTCTTTTATTTATTTATGAGATAAGTTTTTAGTTTTTCTTTAAATATATGTAACGAAGGCGATTTCATTATGTCTTCTGGAATACTGTTATATATTGTTGGTGCTTTGATTAATATATTTCGAGCTCCCATATCCGTTTTAGTCCTCTGAATAAAAAGATTATTTGATTGACGTGTATTTCTAGTTATCGTGTTCCCCACCGTTGGTAAAACGAACAGCCATTCATGCAACCGATTGTTAAATATTTTATATGCAAAAACACATATATCAAAAGTAATTTTGCACCTCATGTTCAACCATTTAAGTTCGCAAAGAATAGGTGTTACGTGATCATATTTTCTAGCTCCACCGAAAGCTACTTTGGCGGCAAAATTTTCTAATATCTGTACTCTTTCCACTTGTTGTTTGGTTGTTACACCCCAGACTTTTAAACAATAATTAATGATGCTCAAAACCAGCGACTGTACAACTGTTACACGTGTTGTTTTATCAAAGCTATCCTTGATCCTGTACAAAAACATTAGTATACCACTAATTTTACTTGATATATGATTAATATGAACATCAAATAGCATATATTGATCCATAAAAACTCCAAGATTTTTTACTGACTTCGATGGTATGATGGCAGTGTTACCAAAATTTATTACGGTGTTAGGTGGTATAAGTGAGACAAGTTGTCTTGACCCAACAAACATGTATTGCGTTTTATTTTCGTTTACATTTAGTCCGTTCATCTGAAAATATGTTTTTGCTTCCTGAAGGGCTAATTGTGCTCTGTTTATTAAATCGTTTAGTTCACTTACTTTGCCCGATATAATAATCTGCGAGTCATCAGCATATTGTACCAAAAAGTAATTTCTTAAAACCTCATGCATGTCATTAATATAAATTAGAAATAAAATCGGACCTAAAATTGAACCTTGAGGCACACCATATTTTACTGCTCTTGGAGATGAAACAACAGAACCTAACCTAACAGACTGAACTCTATTGCTCAAATAACTCTCAAACCATCGCCTATCTATCTTTAGCTGGTAGCATTTTTCTAAGAGAACATTATGAGAAACACTGTCAAATGCTTTAGATAGATCTAACAGTAAAATTAAAGATATCTTTTGATTTTCAATATTATCATAAATATGTTGCTTTACTTTTAGTAGTGCCGTTCCAGTTGACAAGTTTGGTCGAAAACCATGTTGGCTATCCGTTAATAATTTTTTACTCTCGAGAAACATTACTAGCTGCATTGCAACTACCTTTTCTAAGATTTTCGAGAGAATGGGGAGCAAAGAAATAGGACGGTAATTACTTACGTCTTCCACATCACCAGCTTTAAAAAATGGCACTACGTGTGGATGCTTCCATAGCTCAGGATATATAAAGGTAACGATTGAGGTATTAATAATAACAGTTATATAAAATATTAAGACTGGGAGGGAATCTTTAAAGTATTTTAAAGTAATACCGTCTGATCCAATAGAATTTGTCTCTTTTAAATTTGTAAAAATTAGAATTACCGTATCTACATCCACAGGTTGAGGTCTGAAATAAGAGTTGTCAGAATAGTGAATATTGTTCACTACATTTGGGGTCTGTAATCTTGTTTCTAAACCTTCTTGTGACTTCTGCAATGCATTCTCGACTACACATGCAAAATATTCATTAAATTCATTTGCTTTCTGAGAAGGGTTTTCAAAATTATATTTTTCATTCTTTTTAAGACCAGGTATCATATATTTAATAACACCCCATGTCGCCCCACTATCCCCTTTACAAGTAACTAATTTATCCTTAAAATATCTAATTTTAGCTTTGTTTAAAAGACTCTCCGTATTCGCTTGCTGGAAACAAGCGAACGTGATACCTATCTTCAAAAAGGGAAGGAGGGATACGGCTCTAAACTATAGACCTTTTCCTTGACCAGCATAGTTTGCAAAGTTATGGAGAAACTACTAAGGAGGCATATCTCTCTTCACTTGGAATCCTTCAACTTTTTGTCTGTGAGGCAACATGGCTTCAGAGAAGGTAGATCAACAGTAACAAACTTATTAGAATTTTATGATCAGGTAAGCCGAATCTTACAGGAAAGAGAGGGCTGGGGAGATTGCATATTCCTAGACTTCCAGAAAGCATTTTACACTGTTCCACATGAGAGACTTATTAAGAAGCTGCAAGCAATGGCTAGAGTAGATGAAAATGTCTTGGAATGGATAAAAACTTACTTAGAAGGAAGGGAATAGACAGTTAGAGTAAGACACTCAGTGTGTGAATGGAGAAGACTTAGTAATGGAGTTCCACAGGATTCAAGGTTTGGGCCACTTTTGCTCTTTGTATATGTAAATTAACTTCCAGATCTGTAAACTCATTCATGAAGATGTTTGCAGATGATGCAAAGAATGTAAAGAAATTAAGAATTGAGAGCAATGGTAGAGAACTTCAGGAAGACCTGAATAGTCTGCATGAATGGTCCGAAAATTGGCTAATAAAATTCAGTACTTTTAAATGTAAGGTAATGAGAATGGAAACAATCGCAAGAAGGCCCAAGCTTGACTACTCAATTGCAGGAGCAGAACTGCAAGAGACAGAGGATGAGAGAGATCTAGGAGTAAACATACTGGCCGATTTGCCTCCAGAAATGCATATAAATGGCATAGTAAGGGCAGTATATGCTCTCTTAGCAAATATAATGGTAACTTTTGGGCACATGGACAAGGAAATATTCAGAAATATTTATGTACCTTATGTGAGGCCAAAACTTGAATATGCAGCTCCCTTTTGGAATCAAAACTTGAAAAAGAGTATAAATAAGCTGAAAAAAAAAAAACACATTCAAAGACATGCCTCGAAATACGCAATTTCAGTTATGAGGAGAGGATGAGGGAATTAGACTTATCATCACTCGAAGCTAGAAGAATTAGGGGGGCATATTGTGATTACCTAATTGTGTTTACGGGAAAGAGCCTAAAGCTCGCATCTTCCCGTCTCCTGATCGGTGACGGTTTTTAAATGCCTTCATGGTTATGACAAAGTGGATAGGGATCGATATTTTGATATGACTGGCACTAGAATTAGAGGTCATAGTTTTGAGTTTCGTAAGAAAACTTCTTTGCGGGATGTAAGGAAGTACTTTCTTAGTGTAAATGTAATTGATGATTGGAATTTACTAAGCGAGGAGGTAGTTAATGCTAACTCAATCCATATTTTTCAGAACAAGTATGATAAGCATCACTAAGTATAAAAATCGAATCGGTCAGGAGACAGTGAGTTACCAGCATAGGACTCTTTCCCGTAAGAACAATTAGGTAATTACATTAAGGTAATTACAGAAATGTACTCACATTTGATTCATTTACGCTATCATCCAACTTTTTGTTTGTAAACATTTACACGATTATTATTATTATTATTATTATTATTATTATTATTATTATTATTATTATTATTATTATTATTACTATTGTTGTTGTTTTTGTTGTTGTTATTATTGATCTTGTTGTTGTTAATTTGTAAAATCGATAGCCATAGTGAGAGCTAGAAACTAGCGCAAACTAGCCAAAGCAAAATACTGTCTATTAATCTGGCAATACTGTAAATCTTAAGAAAGACGATATTTTTTTTAATTTTGTTACCCAAGAAATTTTATGTAAAATATAAAGCATAGGTGTTTATTAATATATCTAAATACAAATATATAAATGTAACCTTGAACATGAGAGTCTAATAAAATTATACATTAACCAGGATATGTAGAATTCTAACGAGGCAATTGTTATCAAAGAAAACGGATTTTCACATAAACTATCATATATTACCGAGGGTCCAAATAATGGCCCACCGCTTTTATTTTTTCATTGCAATACAGCTACGGAGAAGGTGTAGTTGTGCATATAGAAATCAAATGTTTGACATGCAATATTATCATTAACCCCAAGCCATATGAATGGCATAGTAAGGGCAGCATATGCTTTCTTTGCAAATGTCCGGGTAGCCTTCAGACTTATGGATAAGGAAATGTTCAGAAATATTAATGTAACGTTTGCGAGGACAAAGCTTGAATATGCAGCCCCCTTTTTGGCATTTGCACTTGTAAGAACATATAAATAAACTGGGAAACATTTCAAAGACATGCCACGAAAATGGTGGGAGAAATAAGCAATCTCAGTTATAATGGAGAAATAAGCAATCTCAGTTATAAGGGAGAAATAAGCAATCTCGGTTATAAAAAAGAAATAAGCAATCTCAGTTATAAGGAGAGGCTGAGGAATTACTTACCATCACTCGAAGTTAGAAGAATGAGGGAGGATATGGTAATGATGTTTAAATACCTTCATGGTTTTGACAGAGTGGACAGGGATCGAAATTTTGATATGGCTGGCTTTAGAGCAGTGGTTCTCAATCTTATTTTTGCCATGCCTCACCAAAGCATCTCTAAAACCCTCTTGCCCCACTGTGCCATATATACGCGGGCATGGGGAGGTGGAAAGTACCTTGTGGATCAATTACACGTGTACTTACATACACACAACTATTTTTATGTATGTATTCTGAATATGTACCATATGTATTAACTTTTCAACCACAGAGGTATGCAAAGCGTTGGCGGAGTTAGAGACCCATAAAGCTACAGGTTCTGACGATATATCCTCTTATGTACATAAGAAATGTGCTAAATCAATATCGGTGGCACCATGTATCATATTTGAAAAGTCGCTGGAATCTGGGAGGATTCCAAGATGCTGAAAACAAAGAATGTGGTACCTGTCTTCAAAAGAGGAAGGGGGGATGCAGCTCTATACTATAGACCTGTTTCCTTGACCAGAATAGTCTGTAAAGCTATGGAGAAAATACTAAGAAAATACAGCTCTCTTCACTTGGAATCCTTCAATTTTTAGTCAGTGAGACAACATGGCCTCATAGAGGGCATATCGACAGTAACAAACTTATTAGATTACTCTGATGAGGTAAACTGGATCTTGCAAGAAAGAAAGGGCTGGGCAGAGTGCATATTCCTAGATTTCCAGAAGGCATTTAATACGATCCTATATGGGAAGCTTATTAAGAAACTACAAGTAATGGCGAGAATAGGTGGGAATGTCTTTGAATGGATGAAAACCTACTTAGAAGGAAGGGAACAGAGGGTTATAGTATGACATTCAGTGTCTGAATGGAGAAGAGTTAGTAGTGGGGTTCCTCAGCGTTTAGTTTTTGGGCTCCTTTTGTTTCTTGTATATGTAAATGACCTACCAGAGTCTGCAAATTCATTCTTGAATATGTTTGCAAATGATGCAAAGATTGTGAAGAAAGTAAGAAACGAGAACAATGTTAGAGAACTTTCGAAAGACCTACATAGTCTGCATGAGTGGTCAAGAAATGGCTAATGAAATTCAATACTTTTAAATGTAAGGTAATGAGAATGGGAACAATTGCAAGAAGGCCCAATCTTGGATACTCAAGAGCAAGAGCAGAACTTCAAGAGTCAGAGAATGAGAGAGATCTAGGAGTAAACATTCTGGCAGATATGTCTCTGGAAAAGCATATAAATGGCATAGTAAGGGCAGCATATGCTTTCTTAGTAAATGAAAGGGTAGCCTTCAGACACATGGATGAGGAAATGTTCAGAAATATTTATGTAACTTGTGTGAAGACAAAGTTTGAATATGCAGCCATTTTTGGAATCCACACTTTAAAGCGCACTTAAATAAGCTGGAAAAAGCTCAGAGAAATGCCACGAAACTGCTACCAAAAATACGCAATCTCAGTTATGAGAAGAGGCTGAGAGAATTAGATTTACCATCACTCAAAGCCAGAAAAATGAGGGGGGAATATGCTGACGGTTTTTTAAATGCCTATATCCTTATGACAGAGTAGATGGGGATCGATATTTTAATATGGCTGGCACTAGAACTATGGGTCATAATTTGAAGCTTCGTAAGAAAGCTTCATTGAAGGATGTAAGGTAGTACTTTTTTCACTGTAAGAATAGTAGATGATTGGAATTCGCTATAAAAGGAAGTAGTTTATGCTAACTCAAATAATAGATTTAAGGACAAGTACGATAAGTATCACTGAGTAGAAAAATGGAACAGACCAGGAGACGGGGAGTTATGATTTGCACATTAGGTAATTCCATCCATCCATATACCAAAACCATATTCCCCCTTTTAAGGGAGGTGGCTGAGTCAAAGAAAATACTCTGACTCTTTGAGAAAAGAAAATATAAAGGAAGGAATTCCCAGTCCCTTCGCTCCGCCCCATTTAGATGACTTTTACGAAACGCAGGGAAACATGGAGGAAGCGTTGTTACCCCCCTCTCTCAGGGGGAACATTAGGTAATTACACTCACACTTACACATGACTACCTAAGTAAAAGGAGAGAGGCAGAGAGAGACTATGAGAGGGACATCACCAGGAAGGCTAAAGAAAATCCCAAGCTTTTCCACAGCTTTATCAGAGGAAAACTGAAGGTAAAAGAACAGGTTTTAAGGCTAAAGAGAGTGGATGGAAGCATCACTGAGACGGATGAAGAGATCTGCAAAGAATTGAACAAGGAGTCTCAGTCAGTATTTACAGTAGAAAATACCCCACCCCCTCAGATTGCAGTGATTGAAGCTCAAGGGCCAGTATTAGAGAACATCAACCTTACAGCCACAGAGGTATGCAAAGCGCTGATGGATTTAGATGTTCATAAAGCTACAGGTCCTGATGACATATCCCCTCATGTGCTTAAAAAATGCGCAAACACAATATCAGTGGCACTAAGTATCATATTTAAGGAGTCACTGGAGTCGGGGGAGATTCCAAGATGCTGGAAACAAGCAAATGTGATACCTATCTTCAAAAAGGGAAGGAGGGATACGGCTCTGAACTATAGACCAGTTTCCTTGACCAGCATAGTTTGCAAAGTTATGGAGAAACTACTAAGGAAACATATCTCTCTTCACTTGGAATCCTTCAACTTTTTGTCTGTGAGGCAACATGGCTTCAGAGAAGGTAGATCAACAGTAACAAACTTATTAGAATTTTATGATGAGGTAAGCCAAATCTTACAGGAAAGAGAGGGCTGGGCAGATTGCATATTCCTAGACTTCCAAAAAGCGTTTGACACTGTTCCACATGGGAGACTTATTAGGAAGCTGCAATCAATGGCTAGAATAGGTGGAAATGTTTTGGAATGGATAAAAACTTACTTAGAAGGAAGGGAACACAGGGTTAGAGTAAGACACTCAGTGTCTGAATGGAGAAGAGTTAGTAGTGGAGTTCCACAGGGTTCAGTTTTAGGGCCACTTTTGTTCCTTGTATATGTAAATGACCTACCAGAGTCTGTAAATTCATTCATGAATATGTTTGCAGATGATGCAAAGATTGTGAAGACAGTAAAAAACGAGAACAATGGTAGAGAACTTCAGGAGGATCTAAATAATCTGCATGAGTGGTCAGAAAAGTGGCTAATGAAATTCAATACTTCAAAATGTAAGGTAATGAGAATGGGTACAAGTGCAAGAAGGCCCAAGCTTGACTACTCGGTGGCTGGAGTACAACTTCAAGAGACAGAAAATGAGAGAGATCTAGGAGTAAACATACTGGCAGATTTGTCTCCAGAAATACATATAAATGGCATAGTAAGGGCAGCATATGCATTCTTATGAAATGTAAGGGTAGCCCTCAGGCACGTGGACAAGGAAATGTTCAGAAATATTTATGTAACCTATGTGAGGCCAAAACTCGAATATGCAGCCCCCTTTTGGAATCCGCACTTGAAAAAGCACATAGCTAAGCTTGAAAAAGTTCAAAGACATGCCACGAAACTGGTGCCAGAAATACGCAATCTCGGTTATGATGAGAGGCTGAGGGAATTAGACTTACCATCACTCGAAGCTAGAAGAGTGAGGGGGTATATGGTGACAGTCTTTAAATTCCTTCATGGTTATGATAGAGTGGATAGGGATCGATATTTTGATATGGCTGGCTCTAGAACTAGAGGTCATAGTTTGAAGCTTCGTAAGAAAACTTGTTTGCAGGATGTAAGGAAATACTTTTTCAGTGTAAGAGTAGTTGATAATTGGAATTGGCTAAGCGAGGAGGTAGTTAATGCTATCTCAATCCACAGTTTTAAGGACAGGTATGATAAGTATCACTAAGTATAAAATGGAACCGATCAGGAGACGGGAAGATACGAGCTTTGGGCTCTTTCCCGTAAACACAGTTAGGTAATCACAATTAGGTAATCACTAGAAAAAATGCACCGATGACTACACATTCTGTAATTGCCCTCCTTAAATATCAAATTGCCCCCTGTGAGGTGTGCGCCCCAAGTTAAGAGCCACGACTCTAGAGCTAGAAGTCATAGTGAGAAGCTACTTTGCAGGATGTAAGGAAGTGCTCTTATAATATAAGAATAGTTGACGATTGGAATTCGCTAATCGATGAGGTAGTTAATGCTAACTTAATTCATAGTTTTAAGGACATATATGATTAGTATCATCGAGTATGAATATGAAATCGACCAGGAGACGTGGGGTTACGAGCGTTGGCTCTTTTCCGTAAGCACAATTAGGTAATTACGCAATTGTCATAAATTGGCATGCGATCGACGGGAAAAATGCTTGTAAATGCTGGTTGCACTATGGCATATACATTCTTATCTGCCATAGTAGCTCGTTCAAAATGATGGCTTGAACTTTTATACTGCGATACAGGTTCAGATTCCCCTGATGTTCACCTTTTTTCTTTTTTTTTGGGGGGGGGGGTGTAATTTTATCACAAAGGTTCTTTGAAGTCCTCTCCTTTCTCCAATCTGTAGACATTTCTGCTCTGGCACAGATAAATAGTGCAATTGGGAATTCCATATTCCTTTTCCCTCTCTTGTTTAGTTATTTCCAACGAGAAGCAGGAAATAAGATATTGGAACTAATGATTTGACCTACCCTCTATCATCCTTCTTTTACTTAGTCATTTCCTACGATAAGCAGATGATAAGATGGTTAACATTATATTTTCAGTTACCCGCCCCCCCCCCCCATCAGGTTCTTGGGCCATTCGCTAGAGAATGTAGCGCCTTTTCTCGCTGTGTCGGCCATTTTTTTTCAGGGTGTGTTTGGCTATTTTAAGAGGCGAGAATATGGCAACACTGGCCCCAGTACTGATTAAAAGAGGGTTGTGAGCGGAGAGTAGAAGGGCTATGTGTATATCTTTCGTTATCTATTTATTATCTGCGGACGCTTCCTGTGCTCCCAGGTATACATATCATGCCGTTAGTTACGCTTTAATGGCTTATGCCATGAGTTTATGTATGAAGTGAGCGGGAAAACAACCTAAATAGTGAGGAAATCGTCGTGTTGATGTGAACGATTTCTCGAGTACCTTCGTCTGATTTGTATTTGGGAAATAGGATGGAAAATGTCTTATATGAAGGCCTTTTGTTTTTTGTGGCTTTGCAGATGATTCTTCTTCGCCTGGGATTTCCCCGAGTTGTGGATAAGATAGCCAGCCATGCTTTCGAGAGGTTTGGTAGGAAGAGTTATAAAGTGTGCGAATTTGGGGGTATTCCCGAATGCCAAAACCTTCCTGTGATATCCATGACTTGTTTTAATTTTAGTGGAAAGAGCTTTTAGTATTGTAACCGCCTTCAACGAGTCGGTTTTTCCGAAAATGAAATGTTTCATAAATGTCCCGTTGGATATGCAGCCTATAAAGATTTCGTTGTTAAAATACTTCAATGTGATTGTCGACCATCGATGAATTCAATTGAAGTTTGACGTGGGTCGTAAAAGATCATGCCCATCATCTGGGTACAATATGGGCAAATGTTAGGGCTAGAAGTATTATCTAAGGTTATGATTCGATTTATGCACCCCTTGAGTTGTTGGAGTAAACCATATTTTTTTTTTGATAGGTTTTGGAGTGTTTTGTATTAATGAGATAATTGTTTTTGTCGGAAGTCACTATTTTTTGTGCTAGGACCAATATTGTTGGGCGCCTTTGGGTACTTAAATAACCTTATCTAACATATCTCACCGAACTAACCAAACATAACTCAAATTTGTAACCTGACATACCTTAATAGGGTAAATCTGGTGTATATACAGCAGTGCGGCACATATCGGGAAGTGATGGGAACGCTGACTTCTCGGGTAGACATGAAAGCGGTGCTTAAAACGAATCTTAGCCATATTTAATGTATAAGGTGGCAGTTGTTACATCATAAATGTTGGTTTTGTAATACTGATGATAGGTTTTGTATTGCAAATGAGTCTTTCAGTATCTCAGATCTGTGATTATAATGACAGTGTTTGTAGAAGATGGTTCTTCTAGCTGCCATGACTTTTATATATATATATATATATATATATATATATATATATATATATATATATATATATATATATATATATATATCAGTCATCATCAGATCATTGTTTACTTTCTGGCAGAGTAAAAGCAACCAAAATATTCCATTTAATCTTTTTTCGTAAAATTTACCTCAAGTCAGGGGCAGATTTGGATGGTATCTTGTCTGCACATGCTAATCTTATTTTCCAGCAGCCAGACCTTTTACAACAAGATATATGATTAGTTCATGAAACAACGTTGTGGTTGACATCTTTAAGAGAATGTTTCCATTGAGAATGGTAAATATTTGCATTAAAGATAAAGCATGGATTATTGATAACTGGATACGTGCCGATCAAGAGAAACTCGGAGGGATTGTTATTGACTCAGAACTGAGGTCCGTTTTGTTTTGCTGCAGCTAAACAAGAAAATTATAGTATCATAGAAACACTCTGGTGTATATCAGCAACACTGGTGGTGGTGGGCCATTCTAAAAACCGCTCTATTTGAAGCTGATATGTCAGGTTACTTAAACTTGATTGTAATTAACTTTAGTGCTGCTTGTGATCATCTTAATCATTTTTAAATTAAGACATTTGAGTGTTGGTTGATATTTTCTCAGTAAATTGTGCTATATTTAAGCAACGAGACTCAGAGGGTGGTGGTAGATGGACATTACAGTAAATTTAGTTGTGTGATTGCAGGTATTCCTTAGGATAGTATTCTATCTACTTGTCATAAGTATACAGGTTTGGAATATTATACTGATAATACTACCTATGTTGCTGAGTCTTTGAATGGAGAACTTGCCAAAATTATTGCTTGGTGCAAAACTTGAGGCATGATGGTGAATGCTAATACAATACTATAATAAGCAGGTCCAAAACTCATAATCCTCCACATGCTAATATCCTAATGAATAATGGCCCTTCAACATGCTGTAATGCATTCAAAATTATTGTGGTAAATTTTGATAGTCCTTTGACTTTAGAACAACAAATTTATTATATATATATATTCCTCAGTTGCACAAGAAATTAGTATCTTAAAGAAGTCTATGAAAAATTTGGATAATAAATTCTTATGAGGATTTGTTTTATACTTTCAAATCTGTATTATTGCTGCTCAGTTTGGTCTCTGGCTATGGGTCCTCATCTTAGATTATTGGATAAAAGCTTGTATGCAGTTAAATATCTTATTCTGATTTATGCAACAACTTCTAGCAAAGGCTTGTTGTTAGCTCACAAAGATTACTGTATAAAATTTATAACAGTGTTAATCACCCCGTGCACCGGGCTTATTCTGTCTTGCACGCAATACCAGGCTTACAGCCATTGCCAATGATTGTGCAGTTTCTCATATTAGATTTGATACCAATCAGTATTCAAGACATTATATTCCAGCTACTGCTTGGAAGGGGAATGACAAACCTAACCATGTTGTTGAGTCATTGTAACTTCAGAACTTCAAGTTAGGCACAAATATATTATTTCCAAGCAAACTTCGAGGGAAAAGTTTTGAAATTATTAGTGGAGTAATGCCACTATTGCAATTTTGAGTTGTACCATTTTATATAATATTTTTTCTATCTTCTCTTTTTCCCCTTCCTTACCAAAATGCTGCCCCTGCTAGAGCCATTCAGTTTGTCGTCCTTGACTTCTTCCTATAGAGTGTGTGACTTTGATTCCATACGTTGTTGGTTCAAGACCCTCCACAGTCTGAGATTAGAAAGGGCATTCATTCAGGGTAACAGTTACATACTGCCAGAACCAGAGTTCTTCAGAATGAGGCACCATCCTAGCCCTTACTAGGAAAGAGGGTCTGTGATGTAAAATTGGATCTCATACACACACACACACATATATATATATATATATATATATATATATATATATATATATATATATATATATATATATATATATATATAAATATATAAATATAAATAAATATATATATATATATATATATATATATATATATATATATATATATATATATATATATATATATATATATATATATATATATATATATAAATATAAATAAATATATATATATATATATATATATATATATATATATATATATATATATATATATATATATATATATATATATATATATATATATATATATATATATATATATATGCCGTATATTGGAAAAAAATTGATACTTCCCTGAGCATTTCAATTGCGTTTATTATATGCTGATGAACTATATCTTTTTACCTTTTTTTTTCTTTATTACAGATAACTGGCTTTGTTTGAAAGAAGTGAAGGGGGTATAATGTCCATGCGCTTCTTGTCAGGAAACTAATAGAAATCATATCTGTGAATATTAAAAAATGGATACCCAAAATTATTTACTTAGCTTAAAGACTTGATAGGATTGAAACCCTGACCTAGTGGCAAGCAAATTTTTTTTTTTTTTTTTGCATCATTAGGATGATTATTGAAAACATGTTAATAAATAAAACTTTAATTAGTGCGTGATGAGTCATTATTAGGTATCTCATCAGCAAACAGTGCGTAATGATGTGTTGAGTACAGAAAAATAGTAATGACTGTCTTGTAGAACTGCGAAGGGAGTGCGACACTATGATCCCGATGCGCTTATCCGGACGTATAATTTGGGGTGCGAACGGACAGGTGCACCTGCCTCCTGTTGAATTCTCTGAGAAGTGATCTGGAATATTGATAGTGAAATTGCAGCTTCTTCCCATTTATCATCTATGGTGTGTTAGGTTTGATGGTGAATATTGTTGGTGGCCGTACCTTGGTCCCCCCTGCGGTGGGTGGCCCCCCCTTCACCCAGTCTAAGATGACGGCACGAGCTATACTTCAGTGTAGGCCAAATTCTCACCCCTTTCCTGTAAGTACAGTTTTTTTAGAATTTTTATTACTTCATTATATTTGTACAGCAGTCAAATGTTTTGACAGATTTTTAATGTTAATTATAGTCCACTCAGTTCAGGGTAAAAAATGCTTAAAGCAAATAATGATCAATCAACAAAATTTATATACATAACTGAATTTTACCTAACCTAAGAAAGTGTGCATGTACATAAGCTGAGCTGCAATTGTGTAGCTATTTGTAAGTTATGCGCTGAAGCTTACCAGCGTCTGAGATTCATGTGTTATGAACTTTCATAGGACATACGAATGGATGCTAGTGTTCACAAGTAAAAATACCTCCTCCCTCACTAACAGAGGTACGTAATCTCTCTTGCACCCAATTATTTTTTATATTTATGTTTATTATCTAAGAACCTTATCATAAAATTTGTCATATGCAAATAATCCCTTTTTTTCTGTTCAAAAAGATTATCTTGATATATACTTAAGATAAAATTGGTACTATTACTACTACTAATACACCTATTACTACTACTACTACTAATAACAATCATATTGATAATGGTAATAATAATATTGATGATAATAATAATAATAATAATAATAATAATGATAATCATAATAACAACAGTGATAATACTAATGGTTAATTGCATGATATACAGTACTTCTTTACAGTTATCTTTAAAGACATATTAAATCAATAGAGACAGAAAGTCACAATGTGTTTAGACAGCAGAGGTAGGCTAAAGGAAAAAGGCATTTATAGTTGTATTGCTTTGCAGCGACTGCTTCCTCCCATCTACCTCCAGACTCTGGAACTCTCTTCCTCCTTCTGTCTTTCCTAATTCTTATGACCTTTCATCCTTCAAAAAGCAGATCTATCGTCATCTCAGAGCCTAGTCCTCCATATCTCTGGGTCCTCTTTACTTTGACTGTTTTTTCTGTCTGTCGTTTTCCTTTATGTGACATTACCTCATCTCTGCCTTGCCCTTAACCTTTTTCTTTTCCTTCGTCTTGGTATTTTCTCGTGCCCGGGCCTTTGTTGATGAGGGCAGTTTCTGCCTGTCCCGGTGTCACACTCTTAAAAAAAAAAAAAAAAAACAACGATAGGACTGCATAGCAGTCCACCCAATCACTATGTAATAGTAAGTTACAATCAATAACTCCTTTTACTTCAGCATAAATTCATCATTGTGCCACTTCAAGCTCATATTTCCCAACAGTGCCAAAAGCTTATCCTCTGTTCATCATTCCCCACAAGATTTGTGAGCAATCCTTAAACTTAGGGCAAGTAACAGATCCCATCCTTTTGTTACGAGTAGCTAAACCCAATACAATATATATAGCCTTTTTGGCATTGGCAGAATTAAGGTGAAAGGGCATGTTTAATTATGTAATTGGTATAAATTCATGTTAATGGTTAAAATGGCTACCTTTGTATGAACATAGAAAATATATGGAATTCATTAAGTTTGAAACCCAGTATGTAAGATTAGCGACTGCAGTAACTTGCAAGGTTAGCTATAGGAAAGTAAAGAAGGGTATAAAGAAGCCCCATATATAGAATATTCTCTCTCTCTCTCTCTCTCTCTCTCTCTCTCTCTCTCTCTCTCTCTCTCTCTCTCTCTCTCTCTCTCTCTCTCTCTCTCTCTCTCTCTCTCTCTCTCTCTCTCTCTCTCTCTCTCTCTCTCTCTCTCTCTCTCTCTCTCTCTCTCTCTCTCTCTCTCTCTCTCTCTCTCTCTCTCTCTCTTCCTCAGTTGTGGCTACCCACTGCTGGATTCCTTGGAATATGGGCTCATGTTGAAAGCAAAAGATTTGATAGTTTTCCTTTTCAATCTCATTACCTTCAGATCTTGTAGTAAGATTGCAGAATTTTTTGTATTTTTAGGATGTTTTCAGAAATCTTTGCACAGCATATTTAAATATTGCAGATTGCTGTGTTCCTTGTTAGTGTGTTGTCTTAATTTACCCTGTTTTATGTACAGTATATTGACAGAATATATTTGTGCCTGTTGCCTAAAAAATAAGAGCTACAGTTATTATAATTTCTGTTGGTTTTGATGTCGTATGGACAATGGAATTGAAACTTTACTCATGCCCTTGCACTCAGGAATATAATATAGCCTATACTAGTATTAATCCTTTGAAGGTTTGTTTTTTTTATCATGTGTAATCATCTGGTTTTGGAAATGTAGTAAATAATATTCGTTTTCTTTAAATCCCCTTCACATCAGCTGTTTCTTTTTACTTATTTTTTTGAGTTTCCATTAAAATATTGTACATACACTCTCCATTACTAATAATTTCTGCTTTTATTTTTTGTCTGATTGTACATATATTTTTTTTTTAAGTAGATTCCATATCCCACTGATACATCATAATTATCTGCAATTGTAACAAAACAATTTTGTGTAAAATGAAGACTATACAGTACTGGCAATTAGTTCAGTAGGCTGTATAACAAAGTTTAAAAGACGAAAATTTTGCCAGTGATATTGAGATTAAAATGCACCAGGGTCAGATGCATAACGGTAAAGAGAGTGTTCTATTCTGACTATGTGCCTGTATGTACCGTCCTTTGAACGAAAGAAATTTTTTGAAACATTTTACGTGTTTTTGCATCTTTCCTGTTGAACGGTTATTGCATGTAGCTTTTTTTTTTTGTCTTTTAAGCAACCCTGTGATGAAGAGAGACTACCCAAGGGTATAAGATATTTCAGTGTTATCTTACTTCAGGCTTATAGTAATTCTCATACATGTAACTTATTAAAATTAGTACAGTTTGGTTGATGATAGTATTTGCCTTACTCAAAATACTGTACTGTACTTGTTATTAGAAGCTGTCAATATATTTCATCATTATGCTATGCATTAATGTTTTCTAGGATGTTATAACCTTGAGAATAATGATGATGTTGAAAATTAAGTTGTGAGGATATGGCTAAGGAAGATGGGGACGACAATAAACATTGGACTGAGGTTGCCAAAGCTTTGAGATATTGTTACTCAGCTAAGACAAAACTGAAATGAAAATATTTTGGACCTTTCTTGGAAAATTTATGAAAGCATTAGAATATAAAAATGATATACTAAAATTTTTATCTGTATTAGAGCTTATGGCACTCTTCTCACATGCTTATATCTTTTTTAGATTTAGCAAAGAAGGCCCTGCTATATATATATATATATATATATATATATATATATATATATATATATATATATATATATATATATATATATATATATATATATATATATATATATATATATCTGTTTATGTGTGTGTGTGCAACTGTGCGTGTTTGCTTGTGTGTGTGTGTTTTATTACCTCTGCTCGTTATTCCCCGTCTCGTGGTCAGTTTCGTTTTTATACTCAGTAATACTTATCATATTTGTCTTTAAAACTATAAATTGAGTTAGCATTAACTACCTCCTCGCTTAGCGAAGTCCATCAACTACTCTTACACTAAAAAGGTATTTCTTACATCTTGCAAAGTTTTCTTACGAATCTTCAAACTACAACCTTTAGTTCTAGAGCCAGCAATATCATAATATAGATCCCTTTCTACTCTGTCAACATTATTAAGGAATATAAAAAACATCACCAAATTCTCCCTTATTTTGCTAGCTTCAAGTGATGGTTAGTTTAATTCCCTCAGCCTCTTCTCATAACTGAGATTGCCTGTTTCTGGCACCAGTATTGTAGCATGTCTTTAAATGTTTTCCAGCTTATTGATATGCTTTTTTAAGTGTGGAGTCTAAAAGGATGTTGCATATTTAAGCTTTGGCCTCACATAAGTTACATTAACTTTTCTGAACATTTCCTTGTCCATGTGTGTGAGGGTCTCCCTTACATTTGCTAAGAAAGCATATACAGCCTTTAATATGCCATTTATATGCATTTCAGCTTGAATGGTACAGTTCTATTTATGTGCTTTCATCAACACCAAATTTTCTCGGATATTTGTTACACATCTCTTATTATCCCTTCACATCTAACAGGTCACAACGCTCCCCATCTTTGGTGCTTTTACTTTATTTTTTTTTTCATGTCCATCCTGGTGTCACAATAAAGAAAAAAGAATAAATTCCAGAGACAAATCTGCCAATATGTTTACCCCAAGATCTCTGTCATTCACTGTCTCTTGAAGTTCTGCATCTGCCATTGAGTAACCAAACTTCGGCCTTATTGCACTTGTATCTATTCTCATTACCCCACATTCTCAAGTACAGAAGCTCCCCTACTTACGAACAAGTTACGAACATTAACATATACACCTAGTTCTTGGAATGACGCAAAGAAAGGTTCTCAGAAGTGACAATTAATGTGAAAATCGCAAAATGTAATGAGTCATTTTCCATAAGAAACAATGATAATGAACATAGATACATTTCACAACCGTACATAGACACACTATGCCAAAGATATAAAATAAGTAAAACATATTTTATAAGTACATAGCAAAGCAGAAACACCTGTACTTATGTATATTAACATGCAAATAGAGTAGAGTATAAAAGATATACAGATTTACTGTACAGTAAACAAATTAATGCACTCTGTTATGGGGTGGGCAACAGGCATACACTGGGACGTGCATGGTGGCGGTGAGCACAAGGATGCAAACGTAGAAGAGGAGGAGGATGCGGGAGAACGAACCTCTATCTGCAAACATGTTGCTCTTGCACGCTTTTTCCCAGACGATATTATATGGCAAGTTTGTTTGCTGTTTGTTCTTAATGCTTTTTTTCCTTTCTCTCCATAATATCTGATCGCATTAAGCAGTAGAAGAGGAGGAGGATGCAGAAGAATGAACCTCTCTCTGCAAACGTTTTGCCGCCTCCATATCAGCTGATGCTTCCGCGCGCTATTTCCCTAACGATATTATATGGCAAGTTTGTTTGCTGTTTGTTCTTAATGCTCATCCACGTACTGTACTTAGCATTTTTTCCATTCTCTCCATAATATCCAATCGCAGTAAGCGGTACAAGAGGAGGAGGATTCGGGAGAACGAACCTATATCTGCAAACGTTTTGCGGCCTTTGTATCAGTTGATGCACTCTCGCACGCTATTTCCCTGACGATATTATATGGCAAGTTTGTTTGCTGTTTGCTCGTAATGCTTTTTTTTTTTTTTCATTCTGTCCATAACATCCGATCGCATTAAGCGGTAGAAGTGGAGGAGGATGCGGGAGAACGAACCTCTATCAGCAAACGTTTTGCCGCCTCCGTATCAGCTGATGCTCTCTGGCACGCTTTTTCCCTGACGATATACAAACGTTAACACAAACATAGAACAAGCGATATATCCATGCATTATGCTGGGTAAAGAGACACTGAAGCACATGGCAGCATGGCGGAAAAGTACCTCCGAGGCGGTCGATTATTTACTAAAATGGAATTTTTTTTTGTTATTCGTGTATTTTGCCTTTTTTTACTTATTATTTGGGGGCGTTATTCCAATTTCGCTTATTTTAAACACGCGTAAAATACGAACAAAATTCCAACCATTATCTATACCCATGTATTAATGTATGTATTACTCTACTGTACTGTATTATTACATTATTATTATTGTATTTAAATTCATTAATCCTGTATACTTTGTTTTATGTAGTAGTTAGTGTCTTTAGCCTAAATACTGTACAGTGCTGCATTTGTATGTAGCCCACTGGACAGCATGTATTTTTGCCTAAACAACTTATGAACGTACTTCTGTAACCTAACGCATTCATAAGTTGAAGAATGTCTGTATTGAATATCATTAGCCACTTCTCTGACTACTCATGCATACTATTTAGGTCTTCCTGAAATTCTCTACCATTGTTCTCGTCTTTTACTTTCTTCACAATCTTTGCATCATCTACAAACATATTCAGAAGCACATCTATAGGCTCCGGCAGTTCAGTTACATATACAGAGGCTCCCCAACTCACGAACGAGTTATGTTCCAAAAGGTCTTTCATCCAGATTTGTTCGTACCGGTAAGTTAATATATTGTATGTACAGTACTGTATTGGGTGTAGAGCACAGTATATATGTACCAAACATTCCGACATCATGTTCGTAACTTATTAAAGTTGTTAAAACATAGTATATATATGTTTTCTTATCCTAAAGACATATGATGCAAGCTTGCAAGTTTTGTGAATTGCTGGAATCATCCATATCTTGCTGCATAGTAATAGTACGCTGCATAACCACTGCACTTTTCACATGTTCTTATCTCTGGTTGTTTGTAAGTAGAGGAGTGTTTGTGCAAGGAACAAAAGTAGCTATTAAAACTGACCCCTGTGGAACCCCACTACTAACTTTCATCCATTCAGACATTGTCTTTCTTTAACCCTCTCCACTTCTGCTACGCTTATCCTTTCCTTATCAGCTATCTGTTGCTGCAATAAATTATATTTAATTGGGGTCAGAATGTTAGGCCTTACTTCCTAATCCTTATTGGTCATTTCCTACAAAGTGCACAAAGATTACAAGGATGGAACTCCCTCTATGGTGCCACTAAATATTGTATATACTATAATTGCTGTAAGACATTGCATTATGTCTCATTCTTAGACTTCATGTTATTAGCAATTTCTCTGCGTAAACACAGGGTGACTTTTTCTTATTTAGAATCCTCTTTAGGAGTGGTACACTGAGCCCAACTATTTGGGGGGGTTGTAGATCATTCTTTACGAGAACGGTTGTTTCTCATAGCTACTTTATTTTTTATTTTTTATTTTTTTGGGTTTAGTAAAAAGCTTGAGCAATAGCCTATATATTCCTTTGGTCATGAAAAAAGTATTGAGTCTTTTTTTTTTTCATGTAAGATTGATTAGGCTACCTCATGTAAATTTGGTGATTTTTTTTGGGTGGGGGAAGGTTGAGGAAAAATACGAAATAAATGAAAACCTTGTAGAAAGATGAGTGTGCTATTAAAGAATAAGTATTAAATATATCCGACCTGTACCTAGTGTATTCAACTTTTATACCATAGGAATGCTAGTATTGTACTCTCTAACATGGACTCTAATAAGAGATTATTGGTGGATATATAAACCCTTTGTATAACAGACATTAAATATTGATAGCTCTGTGGTCAGAAGTTAACCACAATCAGGTAACTGTGTCTTCGAATCACAACTTGCATTGTGCTCTCTTGCTCAACTATTTTCATGTGATTTGAGTACAAGCGTTTTCTTTTTAAAGCTAGTTTCTCAGGGAATATTAAGGTTTATGTGGGCTTATATATATGCCTTCATTTCTTGGTGCAGCAGCTTCCCCACATATCTTTTCATTTCCATTTGTGTACTGTTTATACTGTCTATATTTCTAGAGGTTAGCAAATGACAGACTGCTACTGCCTCCTCCACATGCTACACATTTTAAGTAGATATCTATACATTTTTTAAGTTGAAATAAGTTGGGATTGAACTCGGGTCCTTTTGAATGGCAGATAACTAGCTGTTTGTGTATCTGGTTTCTTGACTGCAAAATTTGGAGATTCAAACTTTGATAGCTTTTTATTACCCACTGAGATATCGAAATTACACGTTGGTAGTATATTGATATATAACTGAAATGCCAGTGAAACGTAGTCTTCATAGTCATGTACCAAAGCATAAATATTGAAATACATGTATAATTACTGGAGGCGAGTATGGTATATTTCGACCTGATGTCTTTTGTGAAGATGATTTATATTTTAATATATTCAAAGTACTGTGTATATATATATAACTTATATATATATATATATATATATATATATATATATATATATATATATATATATATATATATATATATATATATATATATATATATATATATATATATATATATATATATATATATATATATATATATATATATATATATATATATATATATATATATATATATATATATATATATATATATATATATATATATATATATATACACACTTCATTGTGGTCATGGGTAAGAGCCCTATGCTCGTAAATTCCCGTCTCTTGGCTGGTTGGCTTGCTTTTTCATCTGTTTGCAATCACTTTATCTTTCCTTTGGAAGTGTAAATACATTTAGCATATACAGTGTGTGTGTGCGTGCATGCATGCGTGAATCTTTAAAAGTTTATCGAGAGTAACACAAGCTTAAAGAACTCTTCCGACGCTGTGTCATGCAGTAGAAGAAGTAGTAAATATGTAATTAATATTGCACGTTGGAGCAGCCTCCTCTTCATCTTTTCCTTCTCTTGTACGTTTTCGTTCTTTTTTACCTTCCTTACTATTTCTTCTTTGTATCTTCCTTTTTTTCTTTTATATTCTTCATTATTTTCCTTTATTTTTATCCTTTATTCTTTCTTTTCTTTTAGTCGTCTCTTCCATGTCTTCTTTAACTTTTTTCTAGCTTTTCGTCTTTTGTTTCTTTATTTCTTGATTCCTTTATTGATTCTCCTCTTTCTTACTTCCAATTGCCTCCTCATCTCATTCTTCTTCCTCTTTTTCTTCTGCTTCTTGGTTCCTTCCCTCCATATCTTCATTTTTACCTGTTTGCTCTCTCTTTTTATTCTTCATTTATCTTTTTCTTCTTTTTCCTCTCTCCTTTTCCTTTTTTCTTTTTTCTTCCTTACTTCTGTTCTTTCTCTTCCTTTTTCTCTTCATTTTATTTTATTTCTACTTCTAATCCCTCATTTTTCTTTCATCCTCTTTCTCTTCTTCTTCCTTGCTTCTCTTCTCTAGTCCTCATTTATTTTTTCTTCATCATTTTCCATCCTCATTTTACCCTCTCTTTTTTCTTTCTTGTTGTTGTCTTATTTCTCTCTTCTTTCTCGTCTACTTCTTCTGCTTATGTGTGTCTTCCTTCTCACTCGCTTTATTAATTTTTTTTTCTTTTATGCATTTTCTTTTTTCTTTTCTTTTCTTTCTTTTTCTTCTTTTCATTATATTTTGTCCTCCGCTCCTTTTTCATTTTTTTTGTTTCATCTTTATTGGCCATATCTGTATTGTTTTTTTTTTATTCTTGTTTCGCATTTTCTTCTTCTGTTACATCTTTTCTTTCCTCTTATTCGTTTTCATGTCCTTCTTCTTTCTTTTTTCTTTTCTGTCCTTCTTCTTTCTTCATTCCCTCCTGTACTTGGCATTTCTTTTGTCCCTTCTCTTTTTATTCTATTTCTTTCCTTTCCTTTATTTCCTTATTTATATCAGTTTCCTTTTTGTTCGTTTTATCTCTCTTCCTTTTTGTCTCATGTTATTATCTTTCTCTTCCTCATCTACTTTTTTTTGTTTTCTCTGCCTCTACTTTTTTCCCCTTCCTGCTTTACATCCTTCCTTTCCTCTTCTTTTACACCTTCACTCTCTTCCTTTCCTTTCTTAATCTCTCTTCATGCCCTCTTTCATGTCTGTCTTCGTTTTCTTTCTCATTTTCTCATTCTTTCTCTCCATCATCATCTTTCCTTCCTTTTCATTTTTCTTCTTCACTGTCGACCTTATTTTTCGTCTTCAACGACTCTTTTTAACTTCTCTCTTGTGTCACGTCACTTTTCCTCTTTTCTTTCTTCTTTGTCATATTTCCTTTTATGTCTTTTTCTTTTCCTATTTTCTCCCAGCCTCCATTTTCTTCTTTATCCTCATTTTCCTTTTCTTCTTTATTTCTTCCTCCTCATTCTTTTCCCTGTTTTTTCTCATCTATTTCTTTTTTTCAGTCCTCTTTTTCCTCTTTTTTTCGGTCCTCTTTTTCCTTTTTTTTTTTTCAGTCCTCTTTCATCTTCCTCCTTGTCTTCCTTCCTTCTCTTCAACTTGATCTTTGCTCTCCTCCTCCTTTTGCGCCTCTCTCTTTTTTTTGTTCCTTTCTTCCATCGTCTTTTTTTCTTTTCTTTTGTTGTCTTTTACGTTTCTCCTATATTCTTTTTAACTTTTTCTTTCTTTTCTCGTTTTACTTAGCTCTCTCTCTCTCTCTCTCTCTCTCTCTCTCTCTCTCTCTCTCTCTCTCTCTCTCTCTCTCTCTCTCTTTTATCCACGAAAAACTTTCTTGAACGTAAAAATTCATTGCAGCTTTCTCATTAAAAAAAAAAAAAAAAAAAAAAAAAAATATATATATATATATATATATATATATATATATATATATATATATATATATATATATATATATATATATATATAAAATAACATGTATGAGTGTTTTTGTAAATTTAGTCGTGGAAGCTGTTTTTATTTTTTTTTCTTATACAGTCATATCAGCTTATAGGCTTGAATTCATGTAACTTGTTTTATAGTATCAGGATAATTTAGAAAGTTGACCCCAGACCACCATGCAATGGTCAGTAACCTAATAAAACGTTTGATGAATTGATTTAATCCCAATTACCATGTGAAGATGAATGTCTGCTAAAAAATTTATAAATTCAAGTAACCCCAGTAAAGGTTATAGAAAAGAATAACTCCTTTAAATCACTTTGTCAATTACCTGAACCCCAGAAAACCTTGTATAGCTTACTATCTTGATCGAGTATCTATCTAATCGTAAACAGTCCATACATCTTAACAACATTATCTCTGTGCCAAAACATGTATCATTTGGTGTTCCACAGGGATCAGTACTTGGTCCTATCCTCTTCTCCATTTACGTAAATGATCTATCTTCTTTCATTTCTGACTGTCTAGTCGTACAATATGCAGATGACACTCAACTACTCCTTAGTGGTGATATTAATAATCTCCCAGAGCTAACTTTAAGAGCAGAAAACACTCTGTCAAAAATTAAAACCTATTTCCAAGAAATTGGGCTGTTAATTAACGAAAGTAAAACACAGTGCATATTTATTGATTCAAGGTTCCACATAGCACAAATTCCAGAAAACACAACAATTAATTTTTGCGACAATATTATCACACCTAGCAAAACAGTCAAAAACCTAGGAATTCACTTTGATAACCACATGTTGTTTGATTCCCACATAGATAAAGTATGCAAAAAGGTTACAGGAACATTAATGTACTTATCACGTATAAAAGACAATTTTGAGACTACCACTCGAATAACTGTTGTTGAATCTCTAGCCCTAAGTCACATTAATTACTGCACAACTGTTTGGGAGCTACCACTAAGACTCAGATAAACAGAATACAGAAGCTTATTAATTTTGCAGCTCGAGTTGCCCTGGGAGGAATAAGAAAATATGACCACATCACACCAGCTCTCAATAAACTTGGGTGGCTGCGGGCAGAAAATAAGGTCGCTTATGCTATTTATGTTTTTGTATTCAAAATTTTGGACCATCATTATCCTAGCTGGCTATTTGATTTAAAAACAGTCAGGGATATAAGGGGAACCAACACAAGACAGAGCAGTGAGCTCTTTATTCACAGAACAAACACAGAAGCAGGTTCAAAGATGATCACTATCAAAGGGCCAACACTCTGGAATAATATTCCAGAGCATCTTAAAAATGCATCCTCTTTCACAGCTTTCAAAGCAAACTATATAGTTTTCTTTTGGACAAATAGTTGCTGCTCATTAAGAACTAATTATTCTCATTGTAAGGAAACAAATATGGAAATGATGCCGATAATAACGATCCTGTATCTAGTGGCATACTTACTACTTTATTATTAACATTATTATAACATTTTTATTACAGCATTATTATTTTCTATGAAAGCTACATTTAATTTAACTATATGTCTAACCCTCTTATTTGTTAGTTTAATTACATGTCTACTTATAAGTTACTATTAATGTTGAATAACCATTGTACAAAATGGAAATAAATGTTTTTGTTTGTTTGTTTTGTTTTATCATATATTTTGTATGTTACAGGTAATATAATCCCAGGAAACCTTGTAGGCAACTGGTTTATCTTAGTTCCTAATTTCTTTTTAAATGAGTATGGGATTAGGGTCTTGTAAGATGAAAAAGAGCCAGAGCACCTTTGAAGATGTACAACAGGATGTAACACTGTTTATATAGTTATATAACTCCAGAAAACTTCAGAAAAGATGAACTGACTTAAAGACTATAAAGCACATGGGGTAGGGGGGCCAAGGGTTTTGAATCAGGAACTGCATATGCAAACACCATAGCTAAGGCTATTGTTATTATTAGATGTGTTCTATTTTCACTACCTGCGGAGGACGATATATACGAGTACAGTATATATATGGCACGCGTGTTTTGGGACGTCAATAAAGAGCTTAGGCTATAGATGGATCATTCCAAGAATATTTATAAACCTTTTTTCATTTTTTTCTTTGTAACTTGTTTTTAATTTATTTGATATACTTATTTATATATATTTTTTTTTTACTTTTGCAGTATATTTATAACCTTATTTTTCCCCAAGTACAGGCAGTCGTCGATTTGAGACCGCCATCTGTTCTGACCGACCAGTTAGTCAAAAAATTATTTGGTCTTAAACCTTACCATTAAATCAATGGAAAAATTATATTGTACACTTTAGGACATATTGTTGGGTCTTTATGTTTTATACTCCTAATAACACCAATTCATTAGTGCCTTATCATTATAATATAATATATATATATATATATATATATATATATATATATATATATATATATATATATATATATATATATATATATATATATATATATATATATATATATATATATATATATATATAAACATTTTCTGAGTTAAGCATTAATGTTATAATCAAAGTAAAGACATATAAAGCATCTTACACTCTTTCTTCAATATATTTTAAGACCGTTTTATTTCTATGTATGGTACATATGTGTAAATGTTTATTTGCATGGCATGTGTATTTATTTACTATAGCGTATGTATACATTCAGACATGGCAGCTATTGTTATGCTTCTTATATTAAGTATGCAATTATATTCCTATGTATGTATGGTTCATTTTAGACTAATGGTGTAAGGGTGAAAGTGAAGCCTGCTTTGCTAAGCTTTTGGCAATAAGCCTCTCTCACCTCTGACCTGCAGGTCAAAGTTGAGGCCCCTAGATACAAGGAACTTTATTAATGAAGAATAGAATTAAAATTCTCTCTCTCTCTCTCTCTCTCTCTCTCTCTCTCTCTCTCTCTCTCTCTCTCTCTCTCTCTCTCTCACTCTCTCTCTCTCTCTCTCTCTCCTCTCCTCTCTCTCTCTCTCTCTCTCTCCTCTCTCTCTCTCTCTCTCTCTCTCTCTCTCTCTCTCTCTCTCTCTCTCTCTCTCTCTCTCTCTCTCTCTCTCTCTTCCTCAGTTGTGGCTACCCACTGCTGGATTCCTTGGAATATGGGCTCATGTTGAAAGCAAAAGATTTGATAGTTTTCCTTTTCAATCTCATTACCTTCAGATCTTGTAGTAAGATTGCAGAATTTTTTGTATTTTTAGGATGTTTTTCAGAAATCTTTGCACAGCATATTTAAATATTGCAGATTGCTGTGTTCCTTGTTAGTGTGTTGTCTTAATTTACCCTGTTTTATGTACAGTATATTGACAGAATATATTTGTGCCTGTTGCCTAAAAAATAAG
>JAXCGZ010012185.1:0-27500 GCA_037179515.1 Halocaridina rubra
GCACCTTTGTCATCCTGGCAAGCAATTAAAGGTTACTATACATGTAAATTCTAATATGTTTATCACACCAGCCATCCCTTGTGTAGTGTAATAAAATTCCATCATAGAAGTTCCTAACTAGTCGGAGAACTCTGGGGGTGGATCCCTAGTTGCCCTAGGGGATAAAGAAGTAGGAGGATGCCAAGCCATCCATCTCTGAATTTTTGTCTCATTACAGAATAATGGTAAGAGAAATAAGGATGGGCAGGATACCTGCTTTTTTTTTTTTGCTTGGTGTGGTCACCCACCAATTTCAGTGGCATATGCAGTCAAAGTGAAAAAATAAAGCACTTCAGAAATATGTTATAGTAATGAACATCAAAGCACTCTAGATCATAACACTGTATCTGTCCTCAAAAAGCCGTATAACATTACTGAATTCAATTAATATACACCATTTTTCAAGGAAAAACTCAACAGACACAGAGAGAGAAAATCTGGCAATGATAGAAAAAATATAAAATATAATAGAGAGGGGAACTCCACATCTATATTCTAATATGCTTTGTAAAGCTAACTAGAAGGGATAGGGGCACAGAGATATGGTAATCCCTTCCTTAAGCTGTCTCTGAATAAGTAAATCTATGTAGATCATATCAATACATGAAGAATATAGTTATCGGATGTATAATGAGAACTCTGCTACAAAGGAAGCACTTCCCTGCCAGAGTTAAAGTTAAAAGGCAATATCAGGGGAAAACGTAAGTTAGCTGGATTTAAGTCTAATACCAAGCAGTCAAGTGTTCCCCAGTTGTCTCAATGTTACTTGTACGAATGTCCAATAAATTGTCCACTGTTATGCTGCATTTCACCAACCTAGAATTTAGTTTTTTGCACCGTTTTCCGTGCAACACTTAGTCCCAATTCAAATGGGGTAGACACAGACATTTTTGAGAAGGGGGTTTAAGACTGGATGCCCTTCTAAACAATCCGTGGCTCAAACGTGGATTTATCACATCCTAAGTCAAGCGTATATTATGTTTAATAGTCTTGTAGTTCCAGATATGGGAAACATCCTCCTTGAATTTCCCTATTGTGAAACAACTGGAAAAGGATATTGAGTTGAAGCCCTGCTACTTTATTTCTTTTCCTACACTTACTCTTGCAGTCTGATGAACTTAGTGAGACTTAATGTTTGACATAAAAATAATTTTTTTAATAGGTGCCTAAACTAATTATCTTTCATATCAGTACCATTAAGTAAAAATTCAAAACAATATAATAGAAAGAATCATCCTTGGCTAGATGTGCTAAAGACTGTTCACCCATTTAAAAGGACCTGAAATAGATTCCAATGTGCTCTGTAGTTAAAAATCTTCTTACTTTATCGCAAAGAGTAGGTGGAAGACAAAATGGTGGTACCATTGGTGCCACAAATTTAGCAGGCATGAAGAGTATATCAATAAAGCCTGTGTATTCAAATACAATAATAAGGTTGTCCTGCAGTTCAGTACTTAAGAGAAGCAGAGAAACAGATACGAATTTGTATTCTGAGAGTTAAAGCAATTACTAGCAGGTATCGTTGCCTCCATGAATATTCTTTGTGCTGTAAAGCAATGAAAGAAAAGGTGAGGAAGGTCAGGGTAAGATAAAACCCTGGTGACTCTGTTCATTTAAGGCTTTGTAGTTCCTAGGGTATATGGCTCATGTACATTAGTAATGTTCTCCTTTTTGGTAGTCTTTACATTGTGTCCAGAGAGGCTTCAAGCATCCTCACTTCTGGAATGTGCCCTTCATCATCATAGGCATATATCAGAGCTCAATCACACCAAAAAATGTTGGATGAAAACATAAAAGTTTTACATAAAAAAAGCAATGCATTCTAGGTGATTGCATACTTTGAAAGCTCATATACACTAGGTAGTTCTTTCCTTGAATGAACAGGCAAAATTACTATTATAATTCTTATTATCATCATATGCCAAGCAACAAGCCCAGATGGAAAAATCAAAGACTATAGGACATTTGACTCCAGCAGAGGAAGCAACCTGGTGAGGAAAAAGAAAAAGAGAAGACAGCAAACTCTAAAATAAAATAAAATGGTACAACTCAATATCGCAACACTGGTATTGCTATGACTTTGGTTACTCTAACGATAAGAAACAGAAACAAGCAGTACGGAAGCTTGGAGTTAATCTGGATAAAATGCTGAAGATCTAACAGAAAGCATACAAATATTTCTATTGAATATAAATCATATAGAGATAACAGAAGTCATATATAACCTCCTTCCATATTCAATAATTTTCTCAATTTACGATAAAAGCAGTGGTATATAGCGTCATATACATAAAAAAAAAAAATTTTTGGATATACAATTTGGATATACAAATAAATTCTCTCAAAACATGCAATAGTAAAAAAGACTACCAGAAATAATCAAACATTTCATATTTTCTTGCAATTGTCGTTTATGTGGCATTATTAGTCCCCATTATGGAGGAGAACACAGACTCAACCTGGAAAATTAAGGCTGGATGACCTTCCCAACACCCCGCTAAGGGATCAATCTCGGGTTTGTCACCTCCCAAGGTAAGAATTCTACCACTACATTACCATGGTTCCCAGGCACTTTATATTTTTTTATGTAATTCAAAATGAAAGCAATGAAAAGTTCTTTACCTCTTTGTCTTCACAGTACTCATCATCTTCTATTTTGCTGTCAGGCCCCATTACTTCATCTGCGATAAAATGAAGAGAATTCACTTCAAAATAGCTAAACTTGCAGTTTTTGCCATTTTACATGTCATTATTAATCCCCATTATAGGGATGAACACAGACAAGTTGGAGCTGGGAAATTAAGGCTGTGTGCCCTTTCTAATCCCCTGCGGTGGGCTCGATCGTGGGTATGTCACTTCTCAAGTCAAGCACTCTAACCACTGTGCAACCACAGTAACGTAATCTGGTGCATTAAAATATATTTTTTTCTAAACATGATGCCATATTGCTTTGAAACCAGAAGTGTAGATACACCTGAATAAAAAATGGGCAGAGTGGCTTTATCATACCCAGTCCATCCAAACCTCATTCATCAGCAATTCTGTGGCAAGGTATATTTTAGTTAGGATGGGACTGCCAACTTTCCATTCCCCTTTACCTTTTATTGGCTCTTACAACACGCATGGAATACTGGTGTTGTATACTTTCTGCACCGCCCCCCAGGGACAAAATAATGCTCTGATAATTATGATTGCTTAAGGGAAAGAACATAAAACTGCATATTACAAATGAGAAGTCAAATTTTCATGAATAAAAATATTAGATATGAAATCTACACAATTTATTATGATCTCTTTTTTAGTATACTGTACAATGAAGTACACTGTTCCTTTTCATTTTTAATAATAATGAAGTACAGTATCCTTTAGACGAAAGTACTGCATATGGAATCTATATTTCCCTATCGTTTCCTAACTGGTCCTTAGCAAAGTTACTTATATATATAAATTTTAATATGAATCATGTTAATTTCAACAAGACATAATGTTAATATCAGTGTACAAAGCAGAACAATGAATATATATATCTATATTCTATTATCATTACTCTTGTGGTGATGAAGAATAAATGCACCATTATGCATCTTGCTAATTGTAATAACTGAGTAAAAGAAATAAGAGAGTGGTGGCTATCTTTCCCTCTCTCCCTTGTCTTTTCTGCTTCTGCGATAACACTGGCAGGAGAAGAGAGCATGAGTAAAATAAGTTGAAGGTCTGGCGACTCAATAGACAGGATACAGTGTCTTGTATGACAGCAAAGAGAATTGCAGTTTGTCACAATATAAAGTTCTATTCAAAAGTTATAACATCAGTGAGGATTAGTTTATATTTCTTTATAAAGCAGACTCCATATTGCTGGACTAAGGGTGGTCACAACAGTAACCGAGGAACTGAGGCAGCAAAGTTTTAGTGTATCCTCATCCTCACAACTCCTCTTCCAGATATTTTGTGGAGGGAAAAAAAAAATTTCAAGGAGGAATGAATTACCAGCCTCCTAGTCCCTATCCCCTTTAGGTACTTCTGATGACATAAAGGGAACTTCTTGCATTATATGTGCGACTATTAAGTCTCACTTGAATAGGGATGGACAGACAGGCTGGATCAGGGGAATTAAAGCTGCATGCCCCTCCTAAAGCTTGCAATGGGCTTGATCATTACTACTTTGTCACTTCCTGCGTCAAATGCTCTAGCCACTGTGCTACTGCAGTTCCCGATGACAAGCAGAGAATAAAGGTTTGCAACTTTTTCTCTCCCACCACCAAGGATGAAAATATAGAACACAACATTACCTTCTCCGCAAGGTTCGTTATTGCAGGTCTCAATGGAATAGGGGATAATGTTGCCATCACACTGTCTAATCGTGGCCAATTTGTTTCCAACATAGCAGAATATCTTACGGTGTTTGGTTCCTCCTCCACATTCTTTTGAACACTGGAAGACATTCAAAGCATTGAATTCATTGGATTAATGAAGGAACCTATAAAACCACCTTTTAATTCTTCGCTTAATTGTTTCATCCCAAAGAATTTCTCACGAGAAAGGATCTTTGTTATATTCTTCTGATGCTGGCACTGACCACAGAGAAAAAGCGCCCTCTATTTTACTATAAGAACATGTCATATTTTTATTCTGTGTCTATAAGAAGAGATCTTATCGGGGTCATATAACAAAAGAAACAAGTATAACACAAAGTCACCCGATAATGCATAAAATAATGCTAAAGAAAAGTCATACAACATTGTATATAATTATTATATATTAAAAACAACAAAAGTCACACAGCAATGTATAAAATAATGCTATTTAACAACAAAAGAAAAGTCACATGCCAGTCCATAAAATTATGCTTACTCTAAGTCTTACCTTACTCCAAGGTCCAGCAAACCAGTTGCCTTTACATGTACCAGTGCCATTGCATTTTTCAACATCAGGATAACGCTTGACGTCTTTACAATTCAAATCCGGTACCTTCGTTACATTATCTCCTTCAAATTTACCACATATGACATCTCGAGTTCTCACGCCTTCACCACAGTCAGCTGAACACTTGGGTAAGAACAGATATTTGCAATTGATTTTCCTTTTTCATGCTTTGGTTCAGTTATGGCCATCTTACTATCTTCAGCAGGATATGGCATAAAGTTGGAAAATATATAATGCACTGTACAGCAATATTTCAAGCAACCAAATGTGAATATAGTATTTGATGTTAAAATGTGCATTGTTATATACTCTGACATTAGTTCCCATTTGAATGGAGGTACACACAGACAAGTTGAAGTAAATACTTCAGCATCAGCCATAGAATATACAGTCACCTCTCGAATTAACGCGAGGATAGGTTCTCAGAGGAATCATGTAATTCAAATTTTGCGTAACATAAAGAGAATATTTCCATAAGGAATAATGTTAATATACATAGATACGTTCCAGAAGCATGTATAAACACATCATACCAAAGAAACCAGCTAAGTAAAACACACCAGGTGTGTGGTGATGGTGATCACAGTGCTAAGCCATAACGACTTTATAACTGGGATTTTCATCCTTATTTGAAGTGATTTTTTCACATAAGTCCTTGTTGTACTAGTACAACAATGATTAATGACTCTCTCTCTCTATTTATTTCGTTTATTTACTTATTATTGATTGATTTATCTATCAATCTACATATGTAAATATATATATATATATATATATATATATATATATATATATATATATATATATATATATATAGAGAGAGAGAGAGAGAGAGAGAGAGAGAGAGAGAGAGAGAGAGAGAGAGAGAGAGAGAGAGAGAGAGAGAGAGAGAGAGAGAGAGAGAGAGAGAGAGAGAGAGAGAGAGAGAGAGAGTCATAAATCATTGCTGTAATAGTAAAACAATGATTTATGTGGAAAATCACTCCAATAAGGGTGAAAATCTTATATTATAAAAGGGTAATGACCGACCACACTGCAAAAGTGGTTAGGTCATTTTTCGTCCACTCAGCAACTCGTTTTTTCTTGCTCCGTTAAATGCGTATATCAAACTTTTTTTTATCATTATTTTGTAGACATGCTACTCCAAATTTGCGTAATTTAAACTTGCGTATATTACGAGGTGACTGTACTTTAATGTGAGCATGAAAATAAAATATATTAAACAATTCTACTATTTTTCTATATCAACTATGAATATACAAAATCTAAGAATACGAAACACTCTCAGATTTTACAGCAGTCTTACCTCACTCCATTCTGAGGCATACCAACGGAATTCACAAATCGTGCTCAGAGAACAGTTGCGTTTTGTCTCTGGCATACGCTCAGAAGAACAAAATTCGCTGTCAACAACTGTGCCTTTATTGCTAACACACAATACTAATCGTGATTCCTCATCCAATCCACATCCATTGGCACACTGTAAATAAACAATCAAATCTAAATATACAAGCAAATGAAGTATATAATTTTTAAGCAATAACATGAGTGAAAATTAAAGAAACAGTTTTTGACACAATGGTATTTTTAGCTAGTATTTTTCTAAACACTTGGGAGTTTTTCACTTTTTGCTCTAAAGTTGAATAATAAAATTTCTCTAAATATAAGAAATGCTTATTAAAAAGGGAAAAATTATTAATTAGTTATTTTATGATTGCAACCCTGTGAATATAGTGACCAGATGCGGTCACAAAATTCATTATCATATAAATTACAGCTTTTCCTTTATTGGGCTTTCTTTACCAGTTTTTTTATATTGCATGGCACAAATACAAGTGCTTTTCTCTGAAATAGCAATGTACTCACATCTCATAAAAATCAATCTAAAAAAATTACTTTTGTTTAAAGAAATTGCTACTTCCCCGGTGATGGAGGAGAAAGAACGTCACACATGTATGCAGGAGAGCCTTGACTTACGCAGTGCTGTGCATATACTTCATGAAAAAATCATAACACTTATATCTGGTAAGCATACTGTGAGGCCAAAAAATTGTGTGGAGATACAGGGTCTTTGATGCATTTGTAACTACTTTCTAAATTACCTGAATTACTGCATGTTTATGACCGTAACAGCTTCAAGCATTCGAAAATGGACAGGACCAAGTATCAATCTGATGAAAGAAAGGATTCTACCAGCTAACAAAATACAACTGAAATACAAAAATTATTATCAATATGAAACTCGAAGGTGGTCACTGCAATCACACTACTACCTTCGATACATAGTATCTACTATGAACTTGCTTGCCAAAGATGCTTCCTCAATAAAAGGCCACATTAAAGGAACTATCATCTTGAAGTCTACATATAGCTAAAAGCATCATGGAGGATCCATTATAGGACAGAGAAAAGTAATGTTTATGTGGCTAATATATCTAAACCAGAAACAAACACCTTTAAGCAAGTACCTACTTCAAGCAAAGACCCAAAGCATTTCCACAATATCATGCTCAGATATCAGGTTGGCACTCACAGTTTTCAAGTAAGAAGAGGCTTGCTCAGTATTTCGGAAACAGCACAGGATTACTTACTATCAAAAAATCCAGAGGGCTTGAAAGTGGGAATGAAAACACAGTAGTGCAATGCTATACACGGAATGGCTAAAGAGAATCACCTATGAAATATTCTCTCTTTCAGAAAAAATTCTAAACTCTCATGAGACAGGAATGATCCACCACAAACATATCTATCAAAGAGAAGAGCACGAAGGGGTACAAAGCATAAAAAAAAGAGTAACATTGTTTTTAGGAGGCAATGCATTAGAAATGTGCAAACTCAAACCATTTCTTATGCATACATTTAAGAACTCTCATTCCTTTGTCGAAATAAACATAGTTGATTGGATAAAATGGCATTGATAACCATAGTTTAGTTCCAGGAGTGGTGTGTTAACTGCTTTATAATAAGCTGAATAGTATTTAAGGTGTTTCTTTCCTAAAATACAACTTCCTTGCTGCAGCACAAGGTCCAGAGAGTCATATCCAACTTCAAGGTGCATTTCACTTTAATGCATGTTTGCTCAAGCACTTGAAATGTTCAACATAAATTCAAAACATATGACAAACTCATTTTGAACATAGCACCAGCAATATCCCGTTTCTTTGAGAGGCACCTTGAAGAATTAAAACCAACATCTACTTCCATATTTTTTATAAAATGAAGCCAATAAATAATCATTGGACCAGGTGGCTTCCAAGATCATGCTTGTAGAGAAGCTGGAACTGAGAATTGATGACATCAAAGTGATTAAATTGATTGAGTTACATACAGAAGAGTTATGTTGCACTCAGTTTTATTGAGCTTGCATCAGCAATGTTTACGGACAGAAAAAGGCAAGAGAGGGAAAAAACAGAGGGGAAGCAACCCAAAAGTGTCATGGTAGGTGGTATTTAGAAAGCTATATAAGCTTTGCAAAATCTATATGAAGCCACTGCAAAACAAGATGCAAAAGTAATCCAATTTTAAGTGTCCAACAGCTTGTCAATGATCTTATTCTACAAAAGCATCTACAAAGATTAGGAAAAACAAACTGTACAACCAGCATTGGATAGATTTATAGTAAAACAAGTATCAAAAGAACAGCAAACTAGCAGACCAGAGATCCTGCTCTCTTGAAGGACAACTAACATTTGCTAATGTCTCCACCTCATGATTCTTTGAAATGCAACACTGATCTGCCACTTGTAGAGGAGAGCAATGAAGCTGAGCTACCTATTGAGCAGTTACATGTTTAATAGTGTTCAAATACATTGAAGTGTGTTAAACACAATGTAAGTTAGATTCATATTTACAAAAATGAAATATAGTGATGTGATATAATTAAGTTCTTTAGTGTAAAATTAATCAATGTAAAAAAAAAAAAATTATTAATGCTTTTTTCCTAATGCTACTTTCAAAACTAAATCCTCTAAGTTTAGATGCATAACATATTTCACCCAACTGTGGGACCTTGTTCCAGAGATAAAAGCAGAGCAGTCCTAAACATAGAAAAAGAGATTCAGTACAACAGCTATTCACTCAGTATATCACTGGATTTTTATGTTTCTATTTCATGATTGTGACAAGTTTTGAATAGAAGAATCTGGCTCGCAGATCCATCCCTCCAGACTCTGTACACAATGAAGGAGGGAATTATCCTTGTTCTACTTAAAGAGTACGGTTGTATTTTTTATATCTTTTTCTTTTTGTGGACAGTTTCAAGTGCTTGAGGGTAATGGCTCGAGGCAAGTGGGCAAAAAATTAAAGATTTTTAAATTTGCCCTTGTTCATCAATTTTCCTAGGTTTTGGTGTACTTAAGAGGTAACAATCCCTCCTACTTCCTGTAGTGTAAGTGTCAAGAGAACACACTACGAGGGGCTAAGGGTAGGGTAGTATACTGCTGGCAATTCATCCCTCAGCAAATTTTTCTTGCATCAAAATAAATGGCAGAAGAGGCGAGAATGGGCAGGGTATGATAAAGCACTGCTGCCTCAAGTTTTTTCTGCAGTTTAGCTATCCTGAAGAGCTAATTAAGATATAGCATATCATTTGAATAAAATAAATCAACTACAAAACCAATGAGAGCAGCAATAATAAGAATCTTACCCCAGTCCAATCTGAAGTCACCCAGTCCACACCGCCACATGGTATATTTTCACATGGTCTCTCAGTAGCTGGCTGTTCCTCTTGACACTCGCTCTCGTCTAATTCCGTAATTTTACCATCGGTGTTGAGATGGCATTTGATCTTACGATGCTGGCGACCTACACCACATAGCTTGCTGCACTGTTGGAAGAGACAAGGAACAATAAGTTAAATAAACATCACAAAAATGAATGGCTAATACTGAAAGCAAATAAATTAAACATTGATATTAGCCAGGTTCTGGAATATATTACTATCATTAGTTTAATAAGTTTGGGGATCACGGTAGCACAATAGTTAGAGTACTTGATTCAGGAAGTGACAAACCCAATTCATATTCATAATGGGGCATTAGGAAGGGCATCTAGCCATACTTCCCAAGCTCCAACTTGAATGTATCAACCCCAACTTGACTATAAAAGTTCATAATAAATGCTATTCATAAGTGTGACTGAGTGACTGCTTGTGAACAGAGAGACACAGGGGAGTGCTGTTTTCGCTATTCCCTGCTAAACTGGGTAGAGTAAGGGGACTGGGACTTTTCCCCTTAGTACAACAAACAAACAAACAAACATTTATTTCCATTTTTGTACAATGGTTATTCTTCTAAACATAAAAGTAACTTATAAGTAGAATGTAATTGAACTAATAAGTAAGAGGGTAATACATACAGTTAAATTAAATGTAGCTTTCATAGAAAATAATAATAATGATGTAATAAAAATGTTAACAATAATGTTAATAATATAGTAATAATAACACTAGATACAGTATCGTTATTATCGGCATCATTGCCATATTTGTTTTCCTTTCAATGAGAATAATTAGTTCTTAACTTAGAGAACAGAGAAGTCGATATCGGTTTACACATAGAGAGGTTAGTGTTAAGGGAAATTGCATTAAATCATTAAGTTTAGTTTATGTGTGAGCAGCGACTATATGTCCAAAAGAAAACTATATAGTTTGCCTTTGAAAGCTGTGAAGGAGATGCATTTTTAAGAAGCTCTGGAATATTGTTCCAGAGCGTTGGCCCTTTGATAGTGATCATCTTTGAGCCTGCTTCTGTGTTTGTTCTCTAAATAAAGAGCTCACTGCTCTGTCTTGTGTTGGTTCCCCTTATATCCCTGACTGTTTTTAAATCAAATAGCCAGCTAGGATAATGATGGTCCAAAATTTTGTATACAAAAACATAAATAGCATAAGCGACCTTATTTTCTGCCCGCAGCCACCCAAGTTTATTGAGAGCTGGTGTGATGTGGTCATATTTTCTTACTCCTCCCAGGGCAACTCGAGCTGCAAAATTAATAAGCTTCTGTATTCTGTTTATCTGAGTCTTAGTGGTAGCTCCCCAAACAGTTGTGCAGTAATTAATGTGACTTAGGGCTAGAGATTCAACAACAGTTATTCGAGTGGTAGTCTCAAAATTGTCTTTTATACATGATAAGTACATTAATGTTCCTGTAACCTTTTTGCATACTTTATCTATGTAGGAATCAAACAACATGTAGTTATCAAAGTGAATTCCTAGGTTTTTGACTGTTTTGCTAGGTGTGATGATATTGCCGCAAAAATTAATTGTTGTGTTTTCTGGAATTTGTGCTATATGGAACCTTGAACCAATAAACATGCACTGTGTTTTACTTTCATTAATTAACAGCCCAATTTCTTGAAAATAGGTTTTAATTTTTAACAGAGTGTTTTCTGCTCTTAAAGTTAGCTCTGGGAGATTATTAATATCACCACTAAAGAGTAGTTGAGTGTCATCTGCATATTGTACGACTAGACAGTCAGAAATGAAAGAAGATAGATCATTTACGTAAATAGAGAAGAGGATAGGACCAAGTACTGATCCCTGTGGAACACCAAGTGATAAATTTTTTGGCGTAGAGATAATGTTGTTTAAGACGTATAGACTGTTTGTGATTAGATAGATACTCTCTAAACCAGCTCGGATCAATATTTAGCTTAGTACATTTATGTATAAGAACTTCATGGCTTACACTGTTGAAGGCTTTTGATAAGTCTAATAATACAAGCAGAGATATTTTTTCATATCTATATTATTATAGATACTATTCGTAACTTTGAGCAGTGCAGTTTCCGTCGAGAGTTTCGGTCTGAAACCACGTTGGCTAATAGATAATAGTCTATTTGACTCTAGATATGACATAAGTTGGCATGCAACAATTTTTTTCTAATATTTTAGAGAAAATGGGTAGCAGGGAAATGGGACGATAGTTTGTCACATCTTCTCTGTCCCCCTTTTTATGCGGAGGTATTATATTCCTCCCTCAAAGCATCAAGGTATACTAGGGGTTCTAGCAGGAAAATTCCAACCAGAATCATAGTATGTGGGTCCCTGAATGTAGAGTATATGACTGTGGAATGAGTGAGAGTAAAAAGGTGGAAACTCGCTGCATGTTCGTGTAAAAAAAAGATTGAAGAGTTAACATTGGGAGAAAATATGAAAGTGTATGCTTTGACTTAACCACCTCTTTACATGGAGAAGTGAGGCTCTGGTATACAGAAGACTGATAATTATTATTATTATTATTATTATTATTATTATTATTATTATTATTATTATTATTATTATTATTATTGTCATTATTACTATGATGATTATTATTATTATTATTATTATTATTATTATTATTATTATTATTATTATTATTATTATTATTATTATTATTATTATTTTTATTGTAGTAAGTACAAAGAAAAACTATAAATATATACAACAAGTAGGACAGGCAGCATTTACAGTTCCTCAATTTCTATGTATCTTCTTTTTCTTTTGACACTGCTAGTGTCTGTACAACAGGGTTTCAAGTATTAATGAAACACTAATCATTACTATTTTCACTGAGGTTCATACCAGAATATTTCCCATAAGAAGTAATTGCAAAACCAGGAAATTAGATGGACTGAAAAAATCCCCCCATGCTAATTATTCTCTCTTGTTGTATATTAGGTCTGCCTTCAAGAGAGCTACTATGGGACATGCTCTCATTTTGGGAAAAAATGTAATGAATTGCTTGACAAATTATTCTGGAATTACATAAGCTAACTGTCACAGAACTTCATATGCATAAGCAGTAGTTCACAGATAATGCATATATCTAACAGATTTTTAATCCTTAGTATTGAAGTTCTTGGTACACAAATGCAATAATCTCTGTGTTCTGTTTTAATATTAAACCATAGATTGAAACAAGGGAATTAAGTTTGAATTCCCTCCCTATTGCACCATGATTGGGCTCGATCATGGGTCTGTCACCTCCCAAGTCGTGAATTCTACCACTATGTTACCGAGATCTCTCCTGGTACACATGTGTGCACTTTCAATATTTATACAGGAACAAGACGTTCTACAAACCATATTAGTTTGATAAACAAATGCTTACCGGTGTCCAGTCTCCAACATGCCAAGAGGGGCAATCAGCTTCAGTATTGCACTGTCTAATAGTCTGAGGATGTGGGGCCTGCTGCTCACACGTGGACGAGTTCACAATAGACAATCTGCCTTCTGTGAACTTCTGTCCGCAATACACATGACGGAATTGCCATCCCGCTGTTCCACAAGATGTAGTGCAAGGGGTCCATTCTCCCATTTGCCAACTACACAAAAAAAAAATGAAAGAAAACAGTGTATTTTTCAGTGCAATAGTTTCTATATTATATAAATTTTATAAGCGTAAACTAATGATTACCATAAACCTTTAATTCTAAAACACATAATACATATTTCTAACCTTGCTTCACATGGATGCTCGTTACACGTTTTGTTAGATTCAGGTTTAAGACGTGGATCACAGAGGTATTCTGCAACTGGTTGGAAATTACTTGTTCTGGCACAGCTCACATTTCTTGTCATATGACCTTTAAAAGTACAAGAAGTTCATGTTAATAATTAGGAGAACAAAAAGAATATCTATCTAATGTCAGTAACTTGTTTCTTCATCACAGTTACATAACATCACGTCCTAACCACATGGGGTCCTTCAATGTCACTATTACTACGGAATTTGTTGTTCTCTTTAGCATGCTTTCCTCTCCTTGGTAATTCATGATATTTCTCACCTATTGTAGCTGTGTGTTATAAATTAAGTGTTTTTCTTTGGGGGAGCAGTTTCAGATTTATAACAATTTGTAGGTTTCTTGTCTGAGGCTTGCAGACATTGTAAAATTTATGCTCTTATTTACATCCCTTTCCTTTGAAAAGTTTAAGCTGCTCTTATGAGCTGATGTGTTCTCCACATACCAAGAAGAATATCCTAATTCAACCAGGTTCACTAAGATTAATAGGAAAGAACTGGCCAACATGACAATGTACTTATACTGCATTATTACACCAGTTGTAAGAAATATTTACCATACAAGAAACAAAAAGTAAATATAAACTATCTCACCTCCACCACAGGAAACAGAACACTCGTCATAAGTCCCAAAGAACCAGTCGTATTTCTCAGGCTTTGGTTGGGTAACTTCTTTTGGTACACTGTACTCATAGGTGACACCAGGATTTCGTTCTTGATAAAGAAGCTATAAAATTATGGAAGAGAATTATGTGTTTTCTGGTATGTATTAACAGATAAATAATTTTAAAATATATTAAAACTGGAAAGTTTCATAACATATGGAAGGTTACCATCTGATGAAGCTCCTAAGGTCTAGTGAGGCATCAACATGCGTTAAACATCTTCTAAGCATAAATCCTATAAAAGGACAAGCGACAAATTTCCCTATCACATCATTATTTAATACAAGAAGAATCCAAAAATGATGTTTACTATATAGGTGTGAAATTCTGAATACATTGCAAAATTGAAAAATACATAAAAAGTCATGAAAAACAGCCGCCACTTTATAGGGCAGTCTACCTAACTATTTGTGGTCTAATGTACCCTAATAAAGCCTAGCCTATTAGTGCATGATGATTCATAAATAACAAAACAAACTACTGTGTCTGTAACTGAATATGCTTCTCCACAGACATGTAGGCTACAGATGAAATGTCCCGGTAGACAACATGCGAGAGTAGCTTTAAAAAATACTTGCACAAAAATAACAATATCACATTCAGCCCAAAATTTCTTATTACAGTATAGCTTGCATAACATAAAAAAAGTTGAAAAGCAGCACTATTATGGTAAACTAAACAATGGATAGTAAAAACAAGAGACAATACTCAGAATTCGTATAATGAAAAATTACTGTTGTATAAATCATTACCATATTGAATGCTCTTAATGTCTGTGTTCATGAAAAAATGCATAACAGATATTTCTTATGACCAAAACCAAAGACATAAAGCATCTGGTTTATGTATCTACAGGACACTAAAGTTTTAAAATGTGGTCAACATGTTTGAAAGAAAAATGAGCTAGCTATAAGGTGCAAGTTCCTCGCATATGATGCATAATCATGGTAAAATGGGCGTAAATATTATGTACTTTCTGGAGATTTTCTTAAAATTGAAATTTCACTAAAGTTGTAGACACTGTTCAGATGCAATAACAAGGCCATTCAGTATGCAGTAATGTCAACATTCATCGCAAGACTTACCACAATAATTAATGTCTCTGTCGTTGGACCTTTTGCTCGTAGAATCTCCGGGGCAAAAATGCCACCTCCATTCGCCTTTCTCTCGTAATGGAATGTAGTACCAGCAAATTTCAAGGAACGAGGAAAATCAATCCTCCAATTGCCATTTAAAAAGAAGTACCCAGTACTGTTTCTCACAGCTAAAGAGCAAATAAAATTATATGACTGGAGCAGTTACTATCTAAAAGAATATACTGCATATGATAATATGGGTAATATTTTCTAAAGATTTTATATTAGGAGTCAGGGATTGGTTTCTGTTGGGTTAGTATATCAGCACCTCGGTAATTGAATGGCATAAATGAAAGCTGTATCTATATTAGAACAGAAGGATTAAATAAACTATAAATATTAATGCATCGCGATAATAAGCGCTTATTACTTTATCTATATTAGCAAGGAAAATTGCAGTTAAGTGTTAAGTTTACCTAAGTAATTATTAGAAGCTTTCAGTTCTTCCACATATATGTTGGTGGCACCAGCCGGTATGAGTACGATATCATTGTAACCCATAGTAAGCGTTTCCTTCATAAACTCTCCCGTTATGGTGTTACATGTGGATCCATCACCCCCGCATATGCGGCATTTGTCCTCCTTGGCACTTGAGCCTAAAATTTTATCACATCCTACGGGCTGGAAGTTGTTTTAACAAAGGATGATATATCCTTCTTTCTTTATTAAGCAAATATGGTAATTATATATAAATATCACAATTAAAGGCTTATTATGAAAACATAATATAATAGGACAATATGACTATATCACAAATCCCATATCTGGTAATGCATTAGATGAAACTGTACTGATTGAAGACTTAAACACGATCCTTCTAATACATAATTGTGTACATAGATAAATGACTAAAAAATTTTCAGTAGAGTATTATCATCTCTCACTCAACCTTTTATATTGTATTTTTGTTCAAAACCACAAAAGAATGCAAGGTTAATAAAAGGGGAACATTACATAAATATAAACAATAAAATAAGAAAAATAATTAAATTAACAATGAGTGAATGCATAAAAATAGGAGTAAGCAAATAAAGTAATGCATAAGTAGAAAACTCATTAAAACAATTAGAATAGCAAAAATAAACAATAATTACCATACACCGTCCATCCACACATATATCCTGACCCTCACTATCACAGGGTGTCCCATCCACGACTTTCAACGCATGACGGTAATAGAATCTCTCACCTTCGGGCTGGCAATTTAATTCACATTTTCTAGGGGCTTTGAGGTAGGGCACCCAGCTGGGGAAATTTATAAAAGCAGGTTATATGAATTCAAATACTCAGAGCCAAATACAAATGTAAATCAATATTACAAAAGTTAAATATAAAATTACAACAGTTGATGAGCAAGGACACCACACTCATATTTTATATACAGCAGAGGATATGTTCTCTGTTACATAAGAAACTGAATAAACTAAAATATTATCTACATTCTAATTAATAAAAACTTCAAGAGAAAAGAATATGATACTCCAAGAAGGGCACTTCAGTAACAATATAAAACATTTAAAGAGCAGGTCTGTGGAAGAATGCTCAATAATTTGTAAGTCAATATGTGTCTCATATTATTAGCATAGAGATATATGATCCAATTCATAACAATAGAGAAATTTGTAGGGGAAAATCTTATACATTCTAGGAAGCTTGAAAACATTGGGATCCGTTACAACTACAAATTTGACTTTAACCCATCAAGCAAAGATAAGAAAGAATAAAATAAGTTCTTTTGCAATTGCTACTGTTTATACAACATGCATAATTGCATCTAAAATAATAATTAGTCAAGAGGATTAAAAGACATTCTTTTAGTCATATCACGAAAATTTTCTAAAGAAAAATTGTCGAGAAGCAACAGAATTATAAATTTGACACTACAACCCTGAATCGTACTAGAGAATAAGTCAATTCTAAAACATGGCCAAGTGAAAGAAAAAAGTAAACTCTCCATGGAAAACTTGCAAACGTGCATCATCCACTTTTATATGAGGCATCATGAGTTAATTTAAACATATAAAGTACATCAAGAGGATATCAAGCGATGGGATGTGTGATGCATTATATAAGAGAGGCCTTGACATCCAGTGAGTGAAATTAAATTCTTATGATGAGAACAGGGTAAATTGGGGGACCTGGGGCTTGGTTCTACACAAGCACTGGAAATGGATTACCTTTGTTTTATATATAAAGTGAACATATATGTGACTGTGACTGAATGATTATTATTAGAAGTGTGGAAGTTAATCAGATATTATTTTTTTCATCATGCACTTTCATCTTTTAGTTGTGGCTATTCTTTTAACTTTGGTGGGAGAACACAGTGATTACAATGTAGCAATTTTTATTCACAATTGTGACACTGGGATGGGCAAAGAAAATTGCCCTCATAAGGCCTGGGCACCAAGAAAACACAAAGAAATAAGAAACAGAGTTTAAGAGAGTCGTGACTTGTCAGATGTGAAGGGATAATAAGACATGTTTAGTGAATTCGGCAGGATATTTGGCATACATGTGGGGACCACAGTGGTGTAGTGATTATAATACCCCACTCAGGAGGTGAAAGTTAGGAAGAGTATCCAGATGAAACTCCCCAGCTCCAATCTGTCTGTGTCTATCCCCATAATGGGGAATAATAATGACACAAAACACAAAATTATTTTATCATTATTCAGTGTAGTACCCACAGGAAAAGAACAGTAACAGAAGGAAGACTTAGCATCGAGCTGTCCAGGTCAGTCACGGAGGTATAATTACATTTTTGTTACTAGTTTCATAGTTTATATTTTCTCGTAGATATCTGGAAAACAGGTACTTTTTACTTTTTTCCAAACAAAGCCAGAGCCTGCTAAAGTCAGTAAAGCAGCTACAACTGAACAAGGAGGGTAGGCGACAGTTTCATCATACCCTTCTCATTCTCATCTCTTCTATCAGATGCTTTGTTTAAGAAAATATCAGAGATGTTGGGACTGCTAGGTCATTGCTCTCCCTATCCCTTTTGGTTTTAAGAAATTTTGTCGTAAACAATTCTACCGTTGGAAAAATTCATCTGAGGAAAATTTGCTGCAAAAAATAATTTGCAAAAAAAAAAAAAAAAAAAAAATATTAGCTATTCCCTTAAAATAGCAACTTCTGGCATCTTCATCTACTAACCTAACCAAACCTAACCTGAATATGAAAATACGGCGAATGTGTCTTACGGAGTTTTTCTTAACATCGAAATTTCCTACAGTAAATATGCTTATGTGAATTTTCCAGACACGATCCCTTTAGTGCATACATACATATACAATGGCACACACATTCAGCTGAAAGCTAATAAATCTCAATAACCCCTCTTAGCACCTTGGGGATAAAGCTTTTAGTAAGTTCTTAAAACATACACTGAATATAAACAAGATGGTTTTCTCCACCAGGACTGGTTATAACCAAGTCATTAAAACTTAACATGCAAGAATGACTAAATACAATAAAGAATTAACATGAGAGGGACAACAAGAAAGAAGATAGGCACATGAGGCAGAAATGGAGTGACAATTACTGAGAAGTAAAATAAAGACCAAAGAATAAAAGGAAGATATTCATAAAATTCTCCTTAACATACTTGACATCATATCCCACTGAAGTGCTTATAAAAATAAAATCTTCATTTTACCGATATTGTGCCTCCCTTTAATATGCAGTGGCTATATATGTTACGCTCAGTTTTACAGAGGATCCTATTCAACAGGCAGAGAAGAGCAATGAAGAGGGATGTCTCCACTATGAGATGCAGCATTGGTGAACAGAGCCATGCTTTATAGGAAAGACCTTGACCAAAACATGCAAATTATGTCTAATTTGCTTGGAGGAGGATATCCAGGTCCTATTGTTAAGTGTGACTTTAAGAGGATCTGGCAAAAAAGAGTAACCCAAGGGTGCTCTGGAGTTATTCTTATTTACAGGGCAAGTCACCCAACCCATCCCATCTCAACCTGTATTAACCTAACCTAACCTTACAATCTACAAGGCTAATTAAATTATATGGGGATCTGGAAGTCATTCTTCTTTAAAAGATCCCTCTAAGATTATGACAAGACAGTCTTGTTTTAAAATGAGAGAGAGAGAGAGAGAGAGAGAGAGAGAGAGAGAGAGAGAGAGAGAGAGAGAGAGAGAGAGAGAGAGAGAGAGAGAGAGAGAGAGAGAGAGAGAGAGAGAGAGAGAGAGAGAGAATGAATTTGAGTCAAATTTTACAATTAGTGTTGGCCTCAACTGAGTGCAATAAACCAATGGAAACAGTGAAACTTATGAGTATTCAGCAGTTCAAGCATTATAGAATACAGGGTGAATTGGGTGCACTTTATAAGCTGGCTTAACTCTCGCTATCCATAACTCTACGTCTAAGAACTAGTAAGAAATGGATGAAGGAGATTATGGGGAGAGCAGTACTACCTCTGCTCCTCAGGTTGACAGTTGAGTTCACACTTGGCCGGGTCATCCAGATAAGGCGCCCAACTGCAGGACAAAGCTCAGGTAACCATAAAAAGCAATCACATCAAGGACAAAATCCAGTTAACAAAAAGACAAATATGAAAAAAATCAAACATAAAAAGCATTGTTCAACATATTTCGTTCATCCAATTAACAAAATATGTTGAGCAAAAGACAATAATAAAAAAAAAGGAACAAACACAATAGCATTGTTCAACGTATTTTCTTAACCCAGTCAACAAAATATGTTGAACAAACGACAAATTATTAAGAGGAAATAAATACAATAGCATTTGAAAACACTAAAATATAGATATACACATGTCAGGTAGTGAACATATGAAAAAAAAAATGAAGAATAAGCATGAAAAGTAAAAACTCGTACAATACTTGTACATGTGAAATTGTACACAAAGAGAACTTTACACTGATACACTGAACTGACAGACAAGGCAAGTATGCAGATACATATACAGAAAAATTAAAATAGAGATTAATGATACTTATCCACAAGAGAATATAAATATAAATAAGAAGCTCCAAATACTAGCTAAGAATGGAGAAAATAAATTAAAATTTGAAACAAGGAATAGATAAATATTCAATAATGTTTGCAACAGTTTGTTAACAGCATATAGGTTACAAATTTAAATATTTTGAGAGAAAATAGTTAAGACTCTTTAATATTTACAGAGATGACTTATTCTAAGAGGTCCAGAGAAAATAAAATTAATAAATACAGACGCTCCCAACTTACGAACGAGTTACGTTCCAAGTTGATATTTAGTATGTACAGAGGACGAGAGAGAAAAAGAATTTCATAGCATTCTTTATATACACACACGCATATATCTTATGTGTGCATGTGTATTATTATTATTATTATTATCATTATTATTATTATTATCATTATTATTATTATTATTATAAGCATCCAATAAATACTTAACAGACTTAAGTATGCTACAATTAGGCCATTCATATTGAAACCGATTGCTTGGTAAGAAGTGACCTAAGCCCTCTCTCTCTCTCTCTTACATCACATATTATTGTCATGAATAGCAATGATAATGATGAATAGCAATAGAATATGTAATAAATACAGCACAGCATCGTGCTTAATTAGACACAAATACACACATGCATATATCTTATATATGTATGTATGTATTATTATTATTATTATTATTATTATTATTATTATCCAATAACTATTTAATAAACTATGTATGCTACTCCTAGGCCATTCATATGGAAACAACCGTTGGTTCTTTTTTTTGTCTTTTTATGATTGTGAAACAAGGACAGGCCAAAAAAAAAAAAAAAAATCTGCCCTCATCGGGTCTGGGCACGAAGAAAACAAAGTAAAGAGAAATAGAGATGGGGAGTGTTGTGACTTTTCAGATGTGAAAGGATCATAAGAGATGTGTAACGAATATCCAAGAATATTCAGTGTTCATGTAGGCATACAAAAAGAACCGTGACTGAAGGAAGACTTAACATCGAACTGTCCAGGACAGTCCTATTTAAGTCCAAAAGATCCTTCATTGGTATGAAGTCGCCTTCAATGCAAAGAAATTTTCATTCACACACTCTCTCATAATAATAATAATAATATTATTATTATTATTATTATTATTATTATTATTATTATTATTATTATTATTATTATTATTATTTTCATTATTATCATTATTATTATTATTTTCATTTTTATCATTATTATTATTATTATTATTATTATTATTATTATTATTATTATTATTATTATTATTTTTATTATAATAATTATTATTGTCGTTGTTAGAATTGTGAGATGGAAGCACAAATAATTTTTCATCTCTCTCTCTCGTAATCACAATTAGGTAATCACACAAACATCGATCGTATCTCCTGATGTTCGTATGTCGGATGTTCGTAAGTAGAGGAGCGTCTGTATATAATTTGGACTTAATATATCTCTGTGTATAAAGACATAAAATATAATAACAAATTGCTGTACAGAATAAAGACAAAACGATAAAGCACACTTTCATAAATAAGAAAAATAATAAGCAAAGCACATATATAAAGCAATAAATCGGTATGATAAAAGAATATACTGTACCAATAAGAAAAGCACAGAAAAAACAGAATGGCTCCTTCTATATATATATATATATATATATATATATATATATATATATATATATATATATATATATATATATATATATATATATATATATATATATATATATATATATATATATATATATATATATATATATATATATATATATATATATATATATATATATATATATATATATAAAATACATATGAAGACCATTTATTTGCTATGGATCTCCCTGACTTACGTGTAGTATTTCCCTTCGAATGGTATATCGTTGAATCTTGAACACTGTTCTGCTCTATAATCCTTGGCAGGTCCAGGGCAGGGCTGTAAAATAATAAACATGATGAAATATTATTATAAAAACACTTATTATTAGAACTGCTTACGAGGTACGCTAGTCACAGTCATAATAAGAAAAATCCACAATAATTCATAGTATGTTAATGTTGTTATTTGCCATTTTAGGTGTCACCATTGATCCATATTATGGGGATAGACACAGACAAATTGGAGCTGGAGAATTAAGTCTGGATGACCTTACTAACGCCACACCATGGGCTCAACTGCGGGTCTTTCACTACCCGAGTCGATTACTTTAACCACTACGCTACTGTGGGCCCCAAAAAGGCATCGCGTATAATTAAATATAAATGTATATTTTTCTTCTACTATACCATATCCCGCTGAGTTCAGCAGTGGCCACAACTGAAAAGAAAATGGGAGGCAATAGGGAATCGTCTGCCCTATGCATCTTTTGCCTTTCTATGAAATGCAATGAAAATGCAATGAAAAACATTCAAAGCCTTTGCCCCCTATCCCTTTTAGATGGCTATTACAGAACTGAAACGATGGTTGTGAGAATTATTTTCTTCCCCCCACCACTATGGATAAATATAACCTTATACATTCTCACCAATATAAGATTGTTCTCAAAACTGCAAGCTTAGGATTATGTTAAAGCTATGAGATAGAGTGAGTCTTCAGCGAAATCAGGGGATCATGCAAGTGAGGGAGTGTCTTTGCCACCGGACTAAAAACAACATGTGAAACAAACTGAACGAGGTGTCACTGGAAGTGAAGAGTACAAGCTACATGTTTTGTATGAGTTATCTAAAATAATGAACCCGAATAGTTAATCTGAATGTTTGAGGGAGCTCTCTTTGGAATGAAAACAATGCTAAACAAAGAACCATAGAAGGGAATATTTTGATTAGACTTTGAATGTGGACGAAAACAGAGTACGAGAATAAAGCAACAGGATGCAAAGTTCACCAAAACACAAGAATTGGAGGGAAAAGGTATAGGGAAGTGACAAAGTTCTATTTGCAAATACAAATGCCATGGTGGCTGATACAGTGAGAATGATGCAAAATTTGGAGGAGCAGTTTGGAAGGTGCGTTTTTGGAGGAGTGATTTAGGTATGTTTAGCATCTGGAGAATGTGTGTGGTCTGACTCGGCCACTCTCCTTACAAGGGGGATTACAGCCACTGTATACATATATATGTGTGTTTTTGGAGAAAGTTAAGAGTGCAAGCTAAAATAGTCAAGGGATGAGATGTAATTGATATGGAAATACAGGTAACAGGGAGATAAAATACTATAGAGCACACAGAATCTGGTAGATCCAGGTATTCTGAAATGAACATGCTTTCCATGGAAGCTGATTAAAGTTTGGACCTCATAAACTTTACTAATTAATAAAAATTCAGATGTCATGTACATATAAACATCAATATCATACATTAAAGAAAACTGAATTCTGCAAAAATTCAAAACCTAAAGCCATCTATAAGATGCAAGTGAGGACCTACTAAAAGCATACTGCATAATAAAGAGCTTAAAATGGTAAATAAGATAAAATTCATGAGAGCAAAAGGCTACAGCAGTGGACATTATATGAGTACCAGTTTAAAATGCTTTATAAGATTAATTTTTCAATACCAAAAGGTTACCAAAAGCAAATATGAGTGCAAGTTTAAAATGTTATATAAGATTAATTTTACAATACCGAAAAGTTACCAGAAGCATATGTGAGTGCAAGTCTAAAATGTTATATAAGATTAACTTTACAATACCGAAAAGTTACCAAAAACATATGTGAGTACAAGTCTAAAATGCTATATAAGATTACTGTAATTTTATAATACCGAAAGACTACTGTTGTACGAGTACAAGTCTGAAATGCTGAATGAGATTAGTTTCATAATACCGAAAGGTTACAGTGGTATATACGAATACAAGTTTACAATTAATATCGTGACACCAAGAGTCTGCATAGGTATATATGAGTACAAGTTTAAAATGCTGAATGAGATTAATTTTATATAACCGAAAGGGCTACAATTGTATATACGAGTACATTCATAACACAGTGGGCTTAAAAATGCTAAACAGAGAGTGGCTCATACGACAGAGTTTTTAAAATGTTAAAGATTAATAAATTTATAACACAGATTCTTTTTGATGCTCAATAACATTAAATAAATTATGTAGCATTTAATATATGCTTACAATTGCATATACAGTAGCAAACCTACAAACGTATTAACAACATTTTTAATGCAAGTTAACAATATATTATAAAAATAACATTAATATAGATATAAGTTAAGGGATTAAAATTACATAAACTTAAGTTATTTTCTGACAAAATAATACAAGCTTCTCTCAAATTACAGAGATGAGTGTGTCATTTTACGAGAGAGGTGTTATGTCAACACCCTCCGAGTGGGAGTGGCTTGATTTGTCATTTTATGATGAACAGACACATAGATTACAATTTATTGACTTCAACTTCGAAAATAAAGACAGAAAAAGTAGAGGAGTTTAATTGTGTTTTAATATGGCAGACTCTGAGGCTCAATCAGTTAAAATAAAGCTACTAAATCAAATGAGGGTTCGCGCCCCATCACGGACTGAGGTTAGTAAGGGCATACAGTCAGGGTAACGATTACATCTGCCAAAACAAGTCCTTCGCAAGAAGGCAACCGTCCTAGCCCTTAGTTGAAAAGGGAGTTCGTGACGTAAAACCGAAAGCAACCAACCAACCAACTAAAACAAATGAGCAATATTTTGACACCAGTGGTTCTAGAACTAGAGATACTCTGCCATAAGTGGCTCTAGAACTAAAGGTCACAGTTAAGAAGAGGAAAAGCAACTTCACAAAAATATTTTTAAAAACAGTCAGGTTAAATATGTGCAAAAATGCTTTAGTCGGAGTTCCAGATAACTGGAATGAGCTAAGCACTAGCGTGGAATCCGAGTCTTTGGAGGAATTCGAGAGGAATTTAGATATGGTGAGGAGAGCTCAGGAAACAAAAATGCAAATTTAAGACTACTTTCACACCAAAGTGGCACGTCGCACGTGATATGCCAACTGAAAACGAACATCCGGAAATATATGAAACCTCTCATACAGAAGTGGCATGACACATTCCATGTGCCACGCCATTTCTGTGTGAAAGGTTTCATATATATCCGGATGTTCGTTTTCAACTGGCGTGTCACGTGGCATGCCACATGCGACGTGCCACTTTGGAGTGAGAGCGGCCTTACCTAAGATGGACCAACTGGAAATAATTACCTCTGAAAGCCCTCGATTGAATCAGAACAAAAGCTCCGACTTGGAGTCAAAGGCTTAAGCCACTTCCAGGACATCATATATGTGTCTATGTGAGTATGTGAGTCTTAGGATGAAGAGAGAAAGCTCTCCAAAGATGTCTGTCATTTCTAACCAACTGTCAATTAAGGAAGATTAACGATCGAACCGATAGATAGATAAATAGATAAATAGACTGATAGATAGATAGATATATAAATAGATAGATAGATAGGTTGTCAAACAATTTTCCACAGACATCCATTAATAGATAAATCAAAAGATAATTAAAAAGAGAGAAAAAATATGTCAATAAAGAGACACGTAGTTAGACAAATAGAAAGGTAAATTTAATTATTTGAAATGGTTCTTGAATATTTGTTATGCAAGTAATATACAGAATATATTAACCAAAGAATTTTCCAATGTAATTTTGTAATCATTTAACAATTGTAAATATTGTACATTTGACATTTAAAAAATAAAAGAAAAAAAAAAACTAGTTGTAACTAGCGTTTAATTACAAAAAAATAATTAATTAATTAATTAACCAGTAATGTACTATATTCTGGGAAACCTATGTTTGATACGTGTTAAAACCCGTTCCAAATTTCAATTGTGTAATTGTTAATTTAAAAAAATATATTTTCTAAGAGAAAAAAAAAATAGATATAGAGATAGCCTGAAAGATTAGATATATAAATATAGATAATCTACATGTGGTCAGAAACAGGAAAAAATCTAAATGAAATATTTTCTTCATGTTTATAACCCTCTGTAACTTTTTAGAAGGAGATGGTTGTAAAATGAAATTTGGGGGGAGGGGTAAATGAGAAACAAACATGGCGCTGACATGTTGTTTACATTTTACACTCTCGAGACTCGTCTATTCATCGTACTGTAAACATTTTCCTTTTAAAACTCTTTCGTCTCCTTAATCTCATGCGTCATCTCTCAAAGATTTTAAGTAAGAGGACATTCCAGGGAACCTCTGTGTGTGTGTGTTTTTTTTTTTTTTATTCAGTCCTACGGGTGAAATAGGTTTTGTTCAATACATAAATAAGTTCAAGCCATTTTCGGTTTTGAGTTCAGTCCTACAGGTAAAATGGGTTTCGTACAATACATAAAAAGGTCAAACCTTTCTCTGTTTTGAGTTCAGTCCCACAGGTTAAATAGGTTTCGTTCAGTACATAAAAAGTTCAAACCATTTTCAGCTTTGAGTTCAGTCCTACGGGTGAAATTAGTTTCAACCAATACACAACATATATATGTATGTACCTACTTATTATTCTAACCTGAAAATTGTTATTCTATATCTGCTTCAAATTGTCTGCAGTAGTACTGTTGAAAAGTAAAAATGAATTTAAATGATAGCACTCAACAAGGGCTATTGAAAATATTGTCACAATGATTACTCTTCAAGTACTCTTCAATTATTACACTATATTTTATTATTAATTACTTGCTATGATATTTAAAATTAATTGCAAATTCTATTAGTATGTTATTTATACATAACCACATAGATTGTAATGTTATCAACTGCAATATGACTGGGAGTGCCCATGTGCACATGTCCCAATGTACAGTTATCTGAATAAAACAAGTCTATTTGAATTGCAAAAAAAAAAAAAAAAAAAAAAAAAAAAGTTCAGAGGTATTGTGTTCAGTCCTACATGTGTTCAATAAAAAAAAAAATCAAACCGTTTTTGCTTTAGAAGTCACTTCTAAAGTGAAATGGCTTTTGTTCAATACATAAAAAAGTTCAAACCATTATCGGTTTTGAGTTCAGACCTATGGGTGAAATGGGTTTCATTCAAACCATAAAAAAGCTCAAACCATTTTCGGCTTTGAGTTCAGTCCTACAGGTGAAACGGGATTAGTCCAATACATAAAAAAGTTCATAGCACTTTCAATTTTGAGCTCAGTACTACGGGTAAAATGGGTTTCGTTAAAAAAAAATCAAACAGTTTTTGCTTTAGAGTTCAATCCTACAGGTTAAATGGGTTTTGAATTCAGTCGTAAAGGGAATTTTTTTTTTCCC
>JAXCGZ010012185.1:32500-35000 GCA_037179515.1 Halocaridina rubra
ATATATATATATATATATATATATATGAAACTGTATTATGATGGTTACGTCAAGGTTGTGTAATGTCGCCATGGTTGTTAAATGTGTATGTGGATGGAGTGGTAAAGGAAGTAAATGAAAGAGTATTAGACAGAGGCTTGGAGCTGGTGGGTGAGGATGGGAAATTGTGGCAATTGAATCAGTTGCTATTTGCGGATGATACTGTACTGGTGGCTGATACTAAGAATGAATTGAATCATTTGGTGACTGAGCTTTTTAGGGTGTGAGAAAGAAGGAAGTTGCAAATGAATATTAGTAAAAGTAAAAGTCATGAGATGCACGAGGAGTGTTAATGTTAGTAGCTTGAATGTATGAGTGAATGGAGAGTTACTTGAAGAAGTTGAGAGTCTTAAGTATCTGGAGTTGCATGTATTATGGCGAGGGCGAGTGGATGCAGAGATAAGTCATAAAGTGAAGGAAGCAAGTATATGTCTAGGTGGGTTGAAAAGTGTAATGAGAAATAGATATTTGGGAATGGATGCAAAGAGAAGGACATATGAAGGTGTGATTGTGCCGACAGAAGATCGAAAAGGGAAACAGACCTTATAGCTTATATCTGCTATACTAGGAATGAACGCATTCTATCTGAATGTCACTATGTTCATATTACAATTCTCCCAACCTCACTCGCGGTTTCGTATTTGCATTTAATGCAACTCCCAATCTCATTTGGGACCAACAATAACCAAATAAGCACATTACCATATTTGGTTATATATATATATATATATATATATATATATATATATATATATATATATATATATATATATATATATATATATATATATATATATATATATATATATATATATATATATATATATATATATATATATGGAAGGATATCACGAGAAGCAGGTGAATATTGTAAATATGATTATTTAAAACACGAAAGAGCAAAAGAGACTATAGGGGAGTATCTTGATAATACAACAGAGTGACTAATTATGAAGCAGCTTCTTTTTGAATACATAGCTAAAGCCGGTTTTACATCACGGACTCTCTTTTCTACCAAGGGCTAGGACGGTTTCCTTCTTGCGAAGGACTTGTTTTGGCAGATGTAATCGCTACCTTGAGTGCATGCCCTTGCTAACCTCAGACCATGGCGGGGCGCAAGCCCTCGACCTGGCACCTCAGAGTCGTGGACGCTACAGTTTTGCCACGGTGATTTCTAATGGAGGTGAATATGGCTAATTTCGGAATATCTAGTACTTGCATGACTAATTTTTACAATACTAACAAAATAACCTAACCTAATTTTCTAATTAACTAATTGAATAAATACTAATTAACTAGCGAGCTAACTTACCCTAACCTAATCTAAGCTAACCTTAAGGTCGCTACACACGATCAAGTAAACTTGACAAGTATGCTTGATCAAGTGACTTGTTCAAGCAAACTGGACCGTCTGTATGGTGAGACTTGATCAAGTATTAGACTTGACAAGTCGCTTGAGGCATGATTGAATTTGAATCATGTCGTCAAGTCAAGTCTTCCAGTAGCAAGAAATCGCAGTGTTGCAGTCAATCTTTCGTGGGGAGAAATTGCTTCTCTCATGTTTGTAGTGGTCTTCGCAATTAGTGGTGTTACCAGTGACAGCAGATGTAAGTATGTCGCTTCGTTCATTCGAAGGTAGTTGTGCCAATCACGTGGATAAATCTTCAACTCAGCCAATAGGTTAACATGAGAATATGTTTTCCTCTTCTTCACCCACTCTTTGCACCACTCCCGCCGGTTCTTTCTAGTTGCCTTTCGCTTGGCCACAATACAGAAAGCTGCCAAAGCAAGAGCGTCGTCGTCGTCTGCACTCGACATTGTGATTTCAACTGAAGACTTGTCAAGCATACCTGACCGTGTGGAGGCGAAGGGAAATATCACAATACTTGATGAAATACTTGATCAAGCATACTTGTCAAGTTTACTTGATCGTGTGTAGCCCGCTTTACATGTGCCAATATCAAGGTAAAGTTGTAGTTATTCAAATGCAAAACTAGCTGTTATTTACTGCTAGTGAGGACAATTAGGTTTAGAAGTGCTAACTAACTATTAGGACACTAAAATGTTCCGTAAAACTTAACTATTCGAAAACGAGTTATTCCGTGTTTAATCCTTCGAAGGTGCACCCTCCTCCCCTCCTTGAAAATCTTTCACGAGAAGCACGTGGATACACCCTGAAACTTTTTCACGAGCAACACGTGGATACACCCTGGAAGTCTTTCACGAGAAGCACGTGGATACACCCTGAAACTCTTTCACGAGAAGCACGTGGATACACCCTGAAACTCTTTCACGAGAAGTACATGGATACACCCTGAAACTCTTTCACGAGAAGCACGCGGATACACCCTGAAACTCTTTCACGAGAAGCACATGGATACACCCTGAAACTTTTACAAGAAGCACGTGGATACACCCTGAAACTTTTTCACGAGCAACACGTGGATACACCCTGAAACTC
>JAXCGZ010012186.1:2500-15000 GCA_037179515.1 Halocaridina rubra
AGTATTATTCTTAACTCGTGAAACATTCCTAGAGACTCGTATTACTCTTGTACTTGACGTTGTTCATCAAATTCTCCAGGCCTTTTTATTTCCACTTCATTGTCATTATTCTTGTTCCGGTACTTTGTTAAGTGCAGACTCAATTGCTTTTGTAATTATTTATCTGATTAATCCTAATATCCGCTTAAATTAAAGTTGGTTTACTGGAATACATACATATATATATATATATATATATATATATATATATATATATATATATATATATATATATATATATATATATATATATATATATATATATATATATATATATATATATATATATATATATATATATATATATATATATATATATATATATATATATATATATATATATATATATAATAATTAATAATAATAATATGAGTAATATGGCAATGTACCTCCCTGACGAATCGAATAATTCTTTACCTCTTTGTTTACTCTACCTCTTTCTCTACCTATTTACATATATTTTTACAACATATATGTTGTAAAGAACACTTAGTTACTTACCTGTGTTTTTCCTTCTTACAAATGGCTCAACATGCCTAATTATTTTTTTCCCTTCTTATACACTTATCTATTTACATACCCTCTTATTTATATACATATATTCTCTTATCCCTAGTTACTTTCCTATTAACCTTACTTATTCACGGTATTACCTGCCTATTTATTTGTAAATATGCTTATTTACTTAATAGCATACTAAAAAAAACATACTTATGCCACGAGTTACCTAAATATTTTCCAAGCATTTAATGAATGCTCTACCCCCCTAATTACTGTGTATACATATTTACTTACCTATCTGTATACCTGCATACTTGCTTGACAATCTATCAAGGTACTTTACCTCTTCTCTACTTACTTGATTAAATATATATATATATATATATATATATATATATATATATATATATATATATATATATATATATATATATATATATATATATATTGTTCCCGCATCTGCCTGCCTATTTATTTACACACCAGTCTATTTACATCTGAATTGCATAATTATTTATACAGGTACCGAGTTATTTAAATTCCTACTTTTAGAGAGTTTACCAATCTGTGTATATATATATATATATATCTAGCAATCTAAAGTATACTAATCTGCTCGCATGTATACCAATTTGCTTACATAATGATGATACTCCCATACCTGTCTAACAGCTCAGCTGTTAGTATCCAATAGCCTCCCTTTTACATGCCTTTTCAACATCCAATAATCCAAGTACTTGCTGATACATATGCATAAACGCATGGACATGCATATACACACCTGAACAACACTAATATCGTAAACCCCGTATTAATTAATACGAAATATTACATATCACTAATTCTTTTTCGCTTTGAATTATAGAAAAAAAGATTTCTCTGCCGTACCAATGGACCCGAGTTCGAACACCCCAGAGAAAATCTCACTCAGAGTGAAAACAGATTATTATAAATTTACCTGTAATTGTTCCTCTTTGAATTATTAGTATCAAAGGCCTTTCTAAATTCCCAGGAACATGGTAGGATATAATAGGGATAATTTCATTAATGAGTTTTAATTGGTCAAATGCTAGTGTATGAATCCATTGTTATAATAAATGAAAGAGTTGTTAGAAGGCATTTGAAACTTTGCATTGTATTGTTATCTTATCTTTTTAGTTATTCAGGCCCCATGGCTGATGCATTTTTCCATTGAAGTACTCCAACAACAGCTAGTTTGCTTTAGAATAACACATGAGTTTACCTTGTATTAACTATCTTGTTTGATTTTTATGTTGTTTACGTTGTAATGTTCATGCATTGATTACGTCCATTTTGTATTTTTCATCCAAGTCTGCTTAACAATATATTTTACCTTCATCAATTTGATAATAAACTATTTTTTGTTAGCAAAAGCTCAGCTTCTTGCATTTATCTCTTAATACTTTTTAATATATGACAGAGTAACTGTTGTTAACTTTTTCATAACAAATCATATAAAATAAGTGCATTAAAATCTTCTTTCTATGTCTATAATCTGTAAATATTTGTGTGCTCATATCTGCTTATCATATTAGCTTTCTTTGGTTTGCATTGAGTAATTGTAGTAATAGACCAATGCTAAGAGGAGTAGTTGGCGTAGTGTGAATCGTGGTGAATGCGTTTCTTGGCTCGGCCACCCTCCTTACAAGAGGGAATTGGGTCATGTATAAGAATGTACCTCTATTTACTACGATATCACATATCTTGTAATAAAATCCTTCACTCGATGCTTTAATCTTTTATATCAGTGATTCTACTTACTCAATTATTAGATTTTAAGCACCCAAGTCTAGTGTCTGTTTTTCATTTGAGTGATATAACAAATAAAATGCTACCGTTTGAGCCACTTCAAATGTCTAAGTATTTTTAGTGTACCTGTATACGGCTTCCTCTTCTCCTTATTATTGTATTTTTTTTATTAACAGTTGTTGTTACATTAATTTTCACTTACATAATCTCTGTTGATGTTATGAATAATGATACAATTACCATTATTATCATTATCATCTTATCTTTTGTAGTATGGCCATATTTGCCGTTATCGTAAGCCTAAGCTCTTGAAGACACTGTTCTATTACATACTCCAGGCTTAATCCCAAGGAAGTCACACATGAGGTTAGGGGGAGATGAATTCGTGACCACCAGGAGAGCTAAATCCCATGAGCTACCGATTGTCATGAAGCTTTACCTAATAGGTACTAGAGCTCTATTGCTCAGTTTCTTGCTTAGTGCTGTCATAAATAGTGTAGTAAATAATAATTGCATGCACTTTAGTTCTACAACATACACACACCCAAAATCTTGTGCACACACACACACACACACACACACAAGGGCAGGAGAGAAAGGAACTAGAAAAAAGAATAAAGAAGCTGGAAGGGGAAAAGAGTCAACTAGAATCTAGAATTTCTAAACAAGAAGATAAAAACAAACAGCTGAATGACAACCTAAAGGAATTAGATGCTAGTTCACTGCTCTCTTCTGAGAGAGACGAGATTGCTGCTTGGAATGTTCAGATTAAGGAAAACATTGAACAGTTCAGAAAAGAGTTCCAGGAGCTGAATATGGAAAATGATGCCATGAAAACGTCCTTTGCTGATGCACTAAAGGGGAATGTGGCAGTAAAAGAGGCTGTAAAGGTGGTGGCACTGGAAAACATACAAACAGTTGACTATAAAGAGACAGTAATCGAAAAAATGAAAGACGTTGTGATGGAAAGGGCAAACCCACTCATCAGACAGGCACTTGATAAGGAGAAGACAGTGGTAATCTCAGGCATAAGTAAATCCCAGGAGCCAACATGGCAGGGGAGACTTGAAGAAAATAAAGCTATGATTGTAGACCTGATAAGAAAGCTTGGAGTAGTATGTGGTCCTGAGGATATTGTAAACATACACCAACTAGGTAAATATTCGAGGGAAGGAAAGCCGAGACCAACAAAAGTAACCTTTGAGAGAGGGGAAAAATGTAGGGAAATATTGTTGAGAAAAAAAAGTCTAATAGACCTTCAAGAATGCAAAGAAGTGTTCATTAGACGATACAGAACACAGGAAGAGATGGGAAAGATCAAAAACTTGTTGCAAGAGGCAAGAAGGTTAAATGATGAAAGAAATGAAGAAGAGAAGAAAAATTTTCGTTACAGAATACTTCCAGACAAAGGGGAGATAAAGAAGATAATGACAGAAGATCAAGGGATGGGGCCTCATTAAGATTGTTATACACAAATGCTGATGGATAAGCTGGTAAGGCAGTAGAATTAAAAGATAGGATTCACAACAGTAAGGCAGATATAGTAGCAATTACAGAGACTAAGTTGAGTGAGGACATAAACAGTGTCAAAGTTTTTCCTAAGGGCTTCAGAATACTAAGGGTTGAAAGATCTGAGAGGACTGGTGGAGGGATAGCACTGCTCATAAGTGAGAGGATTCAAGTTGAAGAAATAAACTTGGCTATAGAAAGTGAGTTCAGGGAATTTCTTGTTGCTCGCATAAATACTGGGTCAGAGAGCATTATAATAACTGTTGTATACAACCCACCAAGGAACCAAAATAGGCTTGAAATTTATGAGGAGAGTCATATAGGTACTATTGAAGTCATAAACTCAGTTGGTAACATGGCACGGGAAAAAAATGTAGGATTTTGATTATGGGAGACTTTAATCATAAAGAGATAGATTGGATAAATCTTGACCCACACAGTGGTGAGGACTCATTTGGGGCAAGATTCCTAGATTGCGTACAAGGAAATTTCCTACACCAACATGTAATGGAACCAACAAGAGCCAGGGGTGGGGATGAGCCATCACTACTTGATCTAGTGTTCACAGATAATGTGTTGGATATTGAAAATATTGAGTATGAACCACCAATTGGAAAGAGTGACCACTGTGTGTTGTTGATGGAGTATATCATTGAAGACATTCTTCCTGAGAGTAGAGGCACTGAGGACATGAGGAGGAACTATCCGAAAGGAGATTACATCAAAATGAATGAGCTTTTTGCAGTTATTGACTGGAGAACCTTATTTTTCAACAAATCTGTACAAGAAATGTATGACATCTTTTGTGAGAAATATGGGAAGATAGTAGATTGCTGCATACCTGTCACCAAAGTAGGTGTAATTCATGCCAGAGAGAAATGGTTCTATAATGGGTGTAAAAGAGCTAAGGAGTGGCGAGACAAATGCTGGAAAAGGTATAGGAGGAGAAAAAACATAAATGCCTGGCAAACCTACAAAAGAGCAAGAAATTACTACCTAAGTAAAAGGAGAAAGGCAGAGAGAGATTATGAGAGGGACATCACCAGGAAGGCTAAAGAAAATCCCAAGCTTTTCCACAGCTTTATCAGAGGAAAACTGAAGGTAAAAGAACAGGTTTTAAGGCTAAAGAGAGCGGATGGAAGCATCACTGAGACGGACGAAGAGATCTGCAAAGAATTGAACAAGGAGTTTCAGTCAGTATTTACAGTAGAAAATACCCCACCCCCTCAGATTGCAGTGATAGAAGCTCAAGGGCCGGTATTAGAGAACATCAACCTTACAGCCACAGAGGTATGCAAAGCGCTGATGGATTTAGATGTTCATAAAGCTACAGGTCCCGATGACATATCCCCTCATGTGCTTAAAAAATGCGCAAACACAATATCAGTGGCACTAAGTATCATATTTAAGGAGTCACTGGAGTCGGGGGAGATTCCAAGATGCTGGAAACAAGCAAATGTGATACCTATCTTCAAAAAGGGAAGGAGGGATACGGCTCTGAACTATAGACCAGTTTCCTTGACCAGCATAGTTTGCAAAGTTATGGAGAAACTACTAAGGAAACATATCTCTCTTCACTTGGAATCCTTCAACTTTTTGTCAGTGAGGCAACATGGCTTCAGAGAAGGAAGATCAACAGTAACAAACTTATTAGAATTTTATGATGAGGTAAGCCAAATCTTACAGGAAAGAGAGGGCTGGGCAGATTGCATATTCCTAGACTTCCAGAAAGCGCTTGACACTGTTCCACATGGGAGACTTATTAGGAAGCTGCAATCAATGGCTAGAATAGGTGGAAATGTCTTGGAATGGATAAAAACTTACTTAGAAGGAAGGGAACAGAGGGTTAGAGTAAGACACTCAGTGTCTGAATGGAGAAGAGTTAGTAGTGGAGTTCCACAGGGTTCAGTTTTAGGGCCACTTTTGTTCCTTGTATATGTAAATGACCTACCAGAGTCTGTAAATTCATTCATGAATATGTTTGCAGATGATGCAAAGATTGTGAAGAAAGTAAAAAACGAGAACAATGGTAGAGAACTTCAGGAGGATCTAAATAATCTGCATGAGTGGTCAGAAAAGTGGCTAATGAAATTCAATACCTCAAAATGTAAGGTAATGAGAATGGGTACAAGTGCAAGAAGGCCCAAGCTTGACTACTCGGTGGCTGGATTACAACTTCAAGAGACAGAAAATGAGAGAGATCTAGGAGTAAACATACTGGCAGATTTGTCTCCAGAAATACATATAAATGGCGTAGTAAGGGCAGCATATGCATTCTTATCAAATGTAAGGGTAGCCTTCAGGCACATAGACAAGGAAATGTTCAGAAATATTTATGTAACCTATGTGAGGCCAAAACTCGAATATGCAGCCCCCTTTTGGAATCCGCACTTGAAAAAGCACATAGCTAAGCTTGAAAAAGTTCAAAGACATGCCACGAAACTGGTGCCAGAAATACGCAATCTCGGTTATGATGAGAGGCTGAGGGAATTAGACTTGCCATCACTCGAAGCTAGAAGAGTAAGGGGGGATATGGTGACAGTCTTTAAATTCCTTCATGGTTATGATAGAGTGGATAGGGATCGATATTTCGATATGGCTGGCTCTAGAACTAGAGGTCATAGTTTGAAGCTTCGTAAGAAAACTTGTTTGCAGGATGTAAGGAAATACTTTTTCAGTGTAAGAGTAGTTGATAATTGGAATTCGCTAAGCGAGGAGGTAGTTAATGCTAACTCAATCCATAGTTTAAGCACAGATATGATATGTATCACTAAGTACAAAATGGAACCGATCAGGAGACGGGAAGATAAGACCTTTGGGCTCTTTCCATAAGCAAAATTAGGTAATCACAATTAGGTAATCACACACACACACACACACACAAATACACACACGCCCACACACACATTGAATTTGATGACTTCATTGGATGGAGGAAAATGTGTTCTTTGCCATTTATAGGATGTCCTTTTTACCCCCAGAGAATTTAGAACCTAAATATAATTTTAGAGCGCCTCTCTCTCTCTCTCTCTCTCTCTCTCTCTCTATCTCTCTCTCTCTCTCTCTCTCTCTCTCTCTCTCTCTCTCTCTCTCTCTCTCTCTCTCTCTCTCTCTCTCTCTCTCTCTCTCTCTCTCTCTCTCTCTCTCTCTCTCTCTCCCTTTTCATTCTTTTGCTTTTCCCATTTTTCATCTTCATCTAATTTTCTAATATATTTATCAAGAATGAGTAGGTTCGTAAAGCTTAGTGGTACCACATGAAAGTGGGAATGCTGAACACAAAGAAGTGGATCTTATTCGCTTTTGTTTGTCTTCATTTTCGTGGGAAAATGAGTTGTGATTCACGCATTGAATGAAATTCAAAAGAGACTAATACTAGCATGTTTAAAAACGAGCTTTACACACACATACACACACACACACACACACACACACACACACACACACACACACACAGAGGCAGAGAGAGATTATGAGAGGGACATCACCAGGAAGGCTAAAGAAAATCCCAAGCTTTTCCACAGCTTTATCAGAGGAAAACTGAAGGTAAAAGAACAGGTTTTAAGGCTAAAGAGAGCGGATGGAAGCATCACTGAGATGGACGAAGAGATCTGCAAAGAATTGAACAAGGAGTTTCAGTCAGTATTTACAGTAGAAAATACCCCACCCCCTCAGATTGCAGTGATAGAAGCTCAAGCTCCGGTATTAGAGAACATCAACCTTACAGCCACAGAGGTATGCAAAGCGCTGATGGATTTAGATGTTCATAAAGCTACAGGTCCCGATGACATATCCCCTCATGTGCTTAAAAAATGCGCAAACACAATATCAGTGGCACTAAGTATCATATTTAAGGAGTCACTGGAGTCGGGGGAGATTCCAAGATGCTGGAAACAAGCAAATGTGATACCTATCTTCAAAAAGGGAAGGAGGGATACGGCTCTGAACAATAGACCAGTTTCCTTGACCAGCATAGTTTGCAAAGTTATGGAGAAACTACTAAGGAAACATATCTCTCTTCACTTGGAATCCTTCAACTTTTTGTCAGTGAGGCAACATGGCTTCAGAGAAGGAAGATCAACAGTAACAAACTTATTAGAATTTTATGATGAGGTAAGCCAAATCTTAGAGGAAAGAGAGGGCTGGGCAGATTGCATATTCCTAGACTTCCAGAAAGCGTTTGACACTGTTCCACATGGGAGACTTATTAGGAAGCTGCAATCAATGGCTAGAATAGGTGGAAATGTCTTGGAATGGATAAAAACTTACTTAGAAGGAAGGGAACAGAGGGTTAGAGTAAGACACTCAGTGTCTGAATGGAGAAGAGTTAGTAGTGGAGTTCCACAGGGTTCAGTTTTAGGGCCACTTTTGTTCCTTGTATATGTAAATGACCTACCAGAGTCTGTAAATTCATTCATAAATATGTTTGCAGATGATGCAAAGATTGTGAAGAAAGTAAAAAACGAGAACAATGGTAGAGAACTTCAGGAGGATCTAAATAATCTGCATGAGTGGTCAGAAAAGTGGCTAATGAAATTCAATACCTCAAAATGTAAGGTAATGAGAATGGGTACAAGTGCAAGAAGGCCCAAGCTTGACTACTCGGTGGCTGGAGTACAACTTCAAGAGACAGAAAATGAGAGAGATCTAGGAGTAAACATACTGGCAGATTTGTCTCCAGAAATACATATAAATGGCGTAGTAAGGGCAGCATATGCATTCTTATCAAATGTAAGGATAGCCTTCAGGCACATGGACAAGGAAATGTTCAGAAATATTTATGTAACCTATGTGAGGCCAAAACTCGAATATGCAGCCCCCTTTTGGAATCCGCACTTGAAAAAGCACATAGCTAAGCTTGAAAAAGTTCAAAGACATGCCACGAAACTGGTGCCAGAAATATGCAATCTCGGTTATGATGAGAGGCTGAGGGAATTAGACTTGCCATCACTCGAAGCTAGAAGAGTAAGGGGGGATATGGTGACAGTCTTTAAATTCCTTCATGGTTATGATAGAGTGGATAGGGATCGATATTTCGATATGGCTGGCTCTAGAACTAGAGGTCATAGTTTGAAGCTTCGTAAGAAAACTTGTTTGCAGGATGTAAGGAAATACTTTTTCAGTGTAAGAGTAGTTGATAATTGGAATTCGCTAAGCGAGGAGGTAGTTAATGCTATCTCAATCCATAGTTTTAAGGATAGGTACGATAAGTATCACTAAGTCTAAAAATGGAACCGATCAGGAGACGGGAAGATACGAGCTTTGGGCTCTTTCCCGTAAACACAATTAGGTAATCACAATTAGGTAATCACACACACACACACACACACACACACACACACACACACACACACACACACACACACACACACACACACACACACACACACACACACACACACACACATATATATATATATATATATATATATATATATATATATATATATATATATATATATATATATATATATATATATATATATATATATATATATATATATATATATATATATATATATATATATATATATATATATATATATATATATATATATATATATATATATATATATATATATATATATATATATATATATATATATATATATATATATATATATATATATATATATATATATATATATATATATATATATATATATATATATATATATATATATATATATATATATATATATATATATATATATATATATATATATATATATATATATATATATATATATATATATATATATATATATATATATATATATATATATATATATATATATATATATATATATATATATATATATATATATATATATATATATATATATATATATATATATATATATATATATATACTCCTATTGGCGATGACAATAGAGAGAAGAATCTTCCACTGAGGTAACAAATTTTTTTTTTAGATACTATTTTTTTGACATAAGTTTCTGGAAGTCTTAATTTTCGAACTTTCGAAGGCCTCAGGCCTCCATCGTCGAGTAATTGAATAAACACTTATGAATGGAACTTTTTTGGAAAAAGGCGAGGGTTGAAAATCTCTGCTTCCACAGGGGAAGAATATATTGCTCCAAAACAAAGTCTTCAACAACCAGTATTTAAGACTTAGTGTTCCTCGGGGCTTGTCCTAGGAACCTGGTGATATAATGTAAAGGAAGGAAATCTCTGGATGATTATTATAAAGAAACAGCATCAGAGAGGACTGATGTGTGTGATTACCTAATTGTGATTACCTAATTGTGTTTACGGGAAAGAGCCCAAAGCTCGTATCTTCCCGTCTCCTGATCGGTTCCATTTTTAGACTTAGTGATACTTATCATACCTGTCCTTAAAACTATGGATTGAGGTAGCATTAACTACCTCCTCGCTTAGCGAATTCCAATTATCAACTACTCTTACACTGAAAAAGTATTTCCTTACATCCTGCAAACAAGTTTTCTTCCGAAGCTTCAAACTATGACCTCTAGTTCTAGAGCCAGCCATATCGAAATATCAATCCCTATCCACTCTATCATAACCATGAAGGAATTTAAAGACTGTCACCATATCCCCCCTTACTCTTCTAGCTTCGAGTGATGGCAAGTCTAATTCCCTCAGCCTCTCATCATAACTGAGATTGCGTATTTCTGGCACCAGTTTCGTGGCATGTCTTTGAACTTTTTCAAGCTTAGCTATGTGCTTTTTCAAGTGCGGATTCCAAAAGGGGGCTGCATATTCGAGTTTTGGCCTCACATAGGTTACATAAATATATCTGAACATTTCCTTGTCCATGTGCCTGAAGGCTACCCTTACATTTGATAAGAATGCATATGCTGCCCTTACTACGCCATTTATATGTATTTCTGGAGACAAATCTGCCAATATGTTTACTCCTAGATCTCTCTCATTTTCTGTCTCCTGAAGTTGTACTCCAGCCACCGAGTAGTCAAGCTTGGGCCTTCTTGCACTTGTACCCATTCTCATTACCTTACATTTTGAGGTATTGAATTTCATTAGCCACTTTTCTGACCACTCATGCAGATTATTTAGATCCTCCTGAAGTTCTCTACCATTGTTCTCGTTTTTTACTTTCTTCACAATCTTTGCATCATCTGCAAACATATTCATGAATGAATTTACAGACTCTGGTAGGTCATTTACATATACAAGGAACAAAAGTGGCCCTAAAACTGAACCCTGTGGAACTCCACTACTAACTCTTCTCCATTCAGACACTGAGTGTCTTACTCTAACCCTCTGTTCCCTTCCTTCTAAGTAAGTTTTTATCCATTCCAAGACATTTCCACCTATTCTAGCCATTGATTGCAGCTTCCTAATAAGTCTCCCATGTGGAACAGTGTCAAACGCTTTCTGGAAGTCTAGGAATATGCAATCTGCCCAGCCCTCTCTTTCCTGTAAGATTTGGCTCACCTCATCATAAAATTCTAATAAGTTTGTTACTGTTGATCTTCCTTCTCTGAAGCCATGTTGCCTCACTGACAAAAAGTTGAAGGATTCCAAGTGAAGAGAGATATGTTTCCTTAGTAGTTTCTCCATAAGTTTGCAAACTATGCTGGTCAAGGAAACTGGTCTATAGTTCAGAGCCGTATCCCTCCTTCCCTTTTTGAAGATAGGTATCACATTTGCTTGTTTCCAGCATCTTGGAATCTCCCCCGACTCCAATGACTCCTTAAATATGATACTTAGTGCCACTGATATTGTGTTTGCGCATTTTTTAAGCACATGAGGGGATATGTCATCAGGACCTGTAGCTTTATGAACATCTAAATCCATCAGCGCTTTGCATACCTCTGTGGCTGTAAGGTTGATGTTCTCTAATACCGGCCCTTGAGCTTCTATCACTGCAATCTGAGGGGGTGGGGTATTTTCTACTGTAAATACTGACTGAAACTCCTTGTTCAATTCTTTGCAGATCTCTTCGTCCGTCTCAGTGATGCTTCCATCCGCTCTCTTTAGCCTTAAAACCTGTTCTTTTACCTTCAGTTTTCCTCTGATAAAGCTGTGGAAAAGCTTGGGATTTTCTTTAGCCTTCCTGGTGATGTCCCTCTCATAATCTTTCTCTGCCTCTCTCCTTTTACTTAGGTAGTCGTTTCTTGCTCTTTTGTAGGTTTGCCAGGCATTTATGTTTTTTCTCCTCCTATACCTTTTCCAGCATTTGTCTCTCCACTCCTTAGCTCTTTTACACCCATTATCGAACCATTTCTCTCTGGCATGAATTACACCTACTTTGGTGACAGGTATGCAGCAATCTACTATCTTCCCATATTTCTCACAAAAGATGTCATACATTTCTTGTACAGATTTGTTGTAAAATAAGGTTCTCCAGTCAATAACTGCAAAAAGCTCATTCATTTTGATGTAATCTCCTTTCTGATAGTTCCTCCTCATGTCCTCAGTGCCTCTACTCTCAGGAAGAATGTCTTCAATGTTATACTCCATCAACAACACACAGTGGTCACTCTTTCCAATTGGTGGTTCATACTCAATATTTTCAATATCCAACACATTATCTGTGAACACCAGATCAAGTAGTGATGGCTCATCCCCACCCCTGGCTCTTGTTGGTTCCATTACATGTTGGTGTAGGAAATTCCCTTGTACGCAATCTAGGAATCTTGCCCCAAAGGAGTCCTCACCACTGTGTGGGTCAAGAT
>JAXCGZ010012186.1:22500-37097 GCA_037179515.1 Halocaridina rubra
GATGCTTCCATCCGCTCTCTTTAGCCTTAAAACCTATTCTTTTACCTTCAGTTTTCCTCTGATAAAGCTGTGGAAAAGCTTGGGATTTTCTTTAGCCTTCCTGGTGATGTCCCTCTCATAGTCTCTCTCTGCCTCTCTCCTTTTACTTAGGTAGTCATTTCTTGCTTTTTTGTAGGTTTGCCAGGCATTTATGTTTTTTCTCCTCCTATACCTTTTCCAGCATTTGTCTCTCCACTCCTTAGCTCTTTTACACCCATTATCGAACCATTTCTCTCTGGCATGAATTACACCTACTTTGGTGACAGGTATGCAGCAATCTACTATCTTCCCATATTTCTCACAAAAGATGTCATACATTTCTTGTACAGATTTGTTGTAAAATAAGGTTCTCCAGTCAATAACTGCAAAATGCTCATTCATTTTGATGTAATCTCCTTTTGGATAGTTCCTCCTCATGTCCTCAGTGCCTCTACTCTCAGGAAGAATATCTTCAATGATATACTCCATCAACAACACACAGTGGTCACTCTTTCCAATTGGTGGTTCATACTCAATTTTTTCAATATCCAACACATTATCTGTGAACACTAGATCAAGTAGTGATGGCTCATCCCCACCCCTGGCTCTTGTTGGTTCCATTACATGTTGGTGTAGGAAATTCCCTTGTACGCAATCTAGGAATCTTGCCCCGAATGAGTCCTCACCACTGTGTGGGTCAAGATTTATCCAATCTATCTCTTTATGATTAAAGTCTCCCATAATCAAAATCCTACATTTTTTTTCCCGTGCCATGTTAACAACTGAGTTTATGACTTCAATAGTACCTATATGGCTTTCCTCATAAACTTCAAGCCTATTTTGGTTCCTTGGTGGGTTGTATACAACAGTTATTATAATGCTCTCTGACCCAGTATTTATGCGAGCAACAAGAAATTCCTTGAACTCACTTTCTATAGCCAAGTTTATTTCTTCAACTTGAATCCTTTCACTTATGAGCAGTGCTATCCCTCCACCAGTCCTCTCAGATCTTTCAACCCTTAGTATTCTGAAGCCCTTAGGAAAAACTGTGACACTGTTTATGTCCTCACTCAACTTAGTCTCTGTAATTGCTACTATATCTGCCTTACTGTTGTGAATCCTATCTTTTAATTCTACTGCCTTACCAGCTAATCCATCAGCATTTGTGTATAACAATCTTAATGAGGCCCCATCCCCTGATCTTCTGTCATTATCTTCTTTATCTCCCCTTTGTCTGGAAGAACTCTGTAATGAAAATTTTTCTTCTCTTCTTCATTTCTTTCATCATTTAACCTTCTTGCCTCTTGCAACAAGTTTTTTTATCTTTCCCATCTCTTCCTGTGTTATGTATCGTCTAATGAACACTTCTTTGAATTCTTGAAGGTCTTTTAGACTTTTTATTCTCAACAATATTTCCCTACATGTTTCCCCTCTCTCAAAGGTTACTTTTGTTGGTCTCGGCTTTCCTTCCCTCGAATATTTACCTAGTTGGTGTATGTTTACAATATCCTCAGGACCACATACTACTCCAAGCTTTCTTATCAGGTCTACAACCCTAGCTTTATTTTCTTCAAGTCTCCCCTGCCATGTTGGCTCCTGGGACTCGCTTATGCCTGAGATTACCACTGTCTTCTCCTTATCAAGTGCCTGTCTGATGAGTGGGTTTGCCCTTTCCATCACAACGTCTTTCATTTTTTCGATTACTGTCTCTTTATAGTCAACTGTTTGTATGTTTTCCAGTGCCACCACCTTTACAGCCTCTTTTACTGCCACATTCCCCTTTAGTGCATCAGCAAAGGAAGTTTTCATGGCATCATTTTCCATATTCAGCTCCTGGAACTCTTTTCTGAACTGTTCAATGTTTTCCTTAATCTGGACATTCCAAGCAGCAATCTCGTCTCTCTCAGAAGAGAGCAGTGAACTAACATCTAATTCCTTTAGGTTGTCATTCAGCTGTTTGTTTTTATCTTCTTGTTTAGAAATTCTAGATTCTAGTTGACTCTTTTCCCCTTCCAGCTTCTTTATTCTTTTTTCTAGTTCCTTTCTCTCCTGCCCTTGTGCTTTATTTGCTTCCTCCAAAGATCTTATTTGCTCTCTGAGTGTTTCATTCTCTTTCATTTCTCCATCCATATTCCGAATTTTATCATCAAGGCTTATAACCATTTCCTCTAAATTCTTGATTTTCTGTTTAAGTCTCCTAATGGCTACCCCTCCTACCGACCCATGGATGGGAGAGGTTTGGGACAGAGATGGCGTCATTTTTATGTTCTCCCTCTCACAGAATATAGAAAGAAGATGAGAAAGAGGGAAAAAAAAAGAGAAAAACTTTTAATTAAGCTTCACACCAAATTTTTATATCTCCATATAAGTGCTATTTAGTGACTCAGATTATCTCTTTTCTGGTAACACACATCTGTGTGTGTGTGTGTGTGTATGTGTGTGTGTGTGTGTGTGTGTGTGTGTGTGTGTGGTGTGTGTGTGTGTGTGTGTGTGTGTGTGTGTGTGTGTGTGTGTGTGTGTGTGTGTGTGTGTGTGTGTGTGTGTGTGTGTGTGTGAATCATATTATTACCCCTGACAGGGAGACGATCCTAAGTCAAATAATTACTGTGAAAAGGCACTACCAACTACACCACTAAATGTCTAAGAAAGAATCTAACCTCAAAGCTAACTGCTATGCTTGGAATAAACGTATTCTTTCTGAATGCCTTTTTGTTCATATTGCAGCTTCTCCCAACCTCACTCGTGGTTTCTTTTTGCCTTCAATTCAAATCCCAATCTACATAGGAATCAATAATGATCAAATAAACATTAATATATGTGAAAACATGAATCATATTTTGCCCTTGATCGGGACTCGAACCTAAAACACATAATTAGTGAGCCAAAGGGTAATTGGCACAGTAATTATGTGTCTCAGTCAGAGTTAAAATATGTTCATGTTTTCACATATGTTAATGTGTGTATTTGATTAATATTAATGTCTATAAAGCTTGGGATTTGAATTAAATGCGAAAACGAAACCAAGATTGAGGTTGAGAAGAAGCTGAAATGAGAACAAAAGGGCAATGATAAAGAATGCTTTCATTCTTAGATTTGCAGTTGGCTGTTTGGTTTGCTTCTTCTTTTAGCCTTTAGTTTTGTAGTTGGTAGCACCTTGGCACAGCAGGGGCAAAATATGATTCATACTTGCACTTATGTTAATGTGTTTATTTTATCATTATTGATGACTATATAGCATAATATTTGAATTAAATGCGAAAACGAAGCCACGAATAATGCTGGGAAGAAGCTATAATATCGATAAAAGAGGCATTCAGAAGGAATTCATTAATTCATAGCATAGCAGTTAGCTATGAGTTTTTTATTTTTATATTTTAGCATTCAGTGGTGTAATTGGTAGCTCCTTGGCACAGTAATTATGTGTCTCATGTTCAAGTCCAGGTCAGGGGTATGATTCATATATATATATATATATATATATATATATATATATATATATATATATATATATATATATATATATATATATATATATATATATATATATATATATATATATATATATATATATATATATAGAGAGAGAGAGAGAGAGAGAGAGAGAGAGAGAGAGAGAGAGAGAGAGAGAGAGAGAGAGAGAGTTTTTCTTTTAACTTGAATACTATAATGGCAGCAAGAGAGATTACTTTCAGTTATCGAGCACACCTTTCATTTGCCTCACATTCGTGCATACAAAGTCACATTGGGAGAGAAGTATAATGAAAATCATGTAGCGACATTCTTGAATTGCTTAATTTCTAGAAAAGGCTATACAGGATTTACACTGTGTCTGTCTGTCTGTCTGTCTGTCTGTCTGTCTGTCTGTCTCTCTCTCTCTCTCTCTCCTGCCTGTCTCTCTCTCTCTCTCTCTCTCTCTCTCTCTCTCTCTCTCTCTCTCTCTCTCTCTCTCTCTCTATCTATCTGTCTGTATTTTGTATTTCATGTAGAATATATATATATATATATATATATATATATATATATATATATATATATATATATATATATATATATATATATATATATATATATATATATAATATATATATATATATATATATATATATATATATATATATATATAAATATATATATATATATATATATATATATATATATATATATATATATATATATATATATATATATATATATATATATATATATATATATATATATATATATATATATATATATATATATATATATATATATATATATATATATATATATATATATATATATATATATATATATATGATTTGTTTTCATGTTGCTCATTACTGTAATAATGACCTTTTGCAGGTCTTCATTACAGGTTTTGGGTCCAAATAGTTTTAATTTATCTTGTGCGAGATTTTATTGTGAATGAAATATACTCAGTGATATCTTTATTTATAAAAAAAATATGTGCGAGATGTCAAAGAAGAAGGGGAGTAGAGGGGAGAATAACTTCTCCCCAAATTCTAGTTTTGGGGTGTCTAAATGTGTGTGGTTGTAGTACGATAGAAAGCAAAAGATGTGAGGCTGGATATGTGTTTGGTAAGAGGAGGATGGATGTATTAGCATTGTGTGAGACGAAGATGAAAGGAAAAGAAGAAGTGGCATTTGGTGAGGTGACGGTAAGGTGTCGGGGGTTGAAAGGGGGAGAGCGAAAGGCAGTGTGGCATTATTGCTGAGTGAATGGATGGTACATAAGGTAGTGGAATGGAAAGAATTGTCATCTAGACTGATGTGGGTTAGGGCTAGGATAGGTAGGGAATGTTGGGCTTTTGTTAGTGCGTATGGGCCAGGATGTGAGAGAAGTGAGGAAAAGCAGGATGAATTCTGGAATGAGTTAACTAAGTGTGTAGATGGTCTGAGTAGAAGGAACTATGTAGTTGTGTTGGGTGACTTGAATGCTAGAGTGGGTGATGGAGAGGTAGAAGGTGTTGTAGGAAAGAATGGGGTACCAGGTGGGAATGAGAGTGGCGAGAGACTATTAGATATGTGTGTGGAGCAAGAGTTGGTGATAGGTAATAGTTTCTTCAAGAAGTTAATAAATAATTATACATGGATGAGAGTGGCAAATGGAAGAGTGAAAAAAAAGCATAGATGGATTATTTGTTGGTAGCAAAGAGCATGATTGGTAGAGTGAAAGATGTGCATGCATTTAGGGGTGTGGCTGCTGGGATGTCTGATCATTTTTTGGTTGAAGCAAAAATGGTAGTAGCAAAAGAGTGGGGGAATAGAGTGGGAGGATGAAGAGGGGAAATAGTGAAGGTGGAAGAGTTGCAAAAGCCAGAGAAGAGACAGGAATATCAGGACAGATTGCGAGTGGCATATGACAGGGCGAAAGAAAGAGAAGTTGGGGAGTTAGAGGAGGAATGGGGATTGATGAAAGAAGGTTTTGTGGGACATGCAAGTGATGTGTGTGGAAAGAGGTTTGTTGGAGGTGGCATGAGGAGGGGCAGCGAGTGGTGGAATGAAGGGGTGAAAATGAAGGTGGAAGAGAAAAAGACGGCTTTTGAGGAATGGCTGCAGTGTAAAAGTAGGGAGCAGTATGAAAGATATAGAGAGAAAAATGTGGAAACCAAGCGGAAGGTAGATGAAGAGAAGAGGTTGGCAACTGTTAGGTGAGGACAGGAGTTTAGTAGGTCATATGAGGAGAATAAAAAGAAGTTTTGGAAAGAAGTGAAGAGAGTAAGGAAGAGTGGATCGAAAAAGGAAGAGACAGTGAAAGATGTGAATGGACAGATGTTTAGAGGGAACGATGCAAGGAAAAGATGGGCAAAATATTTTGAGTGTTTGCAGAATGTTGAGGAAGATAGAGAGGCAGCTATAGTGGCAGTGGGGGGTGTTCAAGTGCCAGTAATGGGAGATGAAAATGAGAGAGAAATTACAAGAGAGGAGGTGAAAAGGGCATTGTATGATGGGAAAGAAGGTAAAGCACCTGGAATGGATGGTGTGAGAGCATAGATGTTGAAAGAAGGGGGTGTGACTGCATTCGAATGGTTAGTGAGAGTGTTTAATATATGCTTTATTTTGTCAATGGTGCCATTGGAATGGGTGATTGCTTGTATAGTGCCCCTATACAAAGGTAAGGGAGATATGTATGAATGCAATAATTTTAGGGATATAAGTATGTTGAGTGTGGTAGGAAAAGTGTATGGTAGGATACTGATTAATAGGATTAGGGATAAGACAGAAAATGTGATCTCGGAAGTGCAATGTAGTTTCAGGAGAGGTAGAGGTTGTATAGATCAGATTTTTATAGTTAGGCAGTTATGTGAGAAATATTTAGCAAAGGGTAAGGGTGTGTATTTTGTATTTTTGGATTTGGAGAAAGCGTATGATAGAGTTGATAGGGAGGCAATGTGGAATGTTTTGAGATTATATGGAATTAATGGTAAATTGTTGCATGCAGTGAAGAGTTTGTATGAGGAGAGTAGAGCTTGTGTTAGGGTAGGAAATCAAGTGAGTGAGTGGTTTCCAGTGAGTGTGGGACTGACACAGGGATGTGTGATGTCACAATGGCTGTTCAATTTGTATATTGATGGAGTTGTAAGAGAGGTGAATGAGCGAGTGCGTGTTCGAGGTTTGAGAATGGTAGATGGGGATGATAAGGAGTGGGAGCTGAATCAGTTGCTGCTTGCAGATGATACTGTGGTGGTGGCAGATTCAGAGGAAAAGCTGTGTCAGTTAGTGTTAGAATTTGCAATGGTGTGTGAGAGAAGAAAGTTGCGAGTGAATGTGGGAAAGAGTAAGGTTATGAGGTGTACAAGAAATGACGATGGTGCTGGATTGAATGCTATGTTGAATGGAGAGACACTTGAGGAAGTTGATCAGTTTAAGTATTTAGGCTCGGTTATAGCTGCAAATGGTGGAGTGGAAGCAGATGTGAGTCACAGAGTGAATGAAGGATGTAAAGTGTTGGGTGCGTTGAAAGGAGTGATGAAGAATAGAGGGTTGGAAATGAATGTTAAGAAAGTTTTGTATGAGAAAGTGGTTGTGCCAACTGTGATGTATGAATCATAGTTATGGGGTATGAAAGTAAGTGAGAGACGGAAACTAAATGTGTTTGAGATGAAATGCCTGAGGAGTATGATTGGTGTATCTCGGTTGGATAGGGTTAAGAATGAAGTAGTGAGAGCAAGAATGGGTGTGAGGAGAGAAATTGCAGGCAGAGTAGATATGAATGTTTTTAGATGGTTTGGCCATGTGGAAAGGATGGATGACGAAAGATTGCTGAAAAAGGTGATGAATGAGCGAGTTGATGGGAGAAATGCTAGAGGGAGGCCTAGGTTTGGATGGATGGATGGAGTAAGGAGAGCCCTGAATGATAGGAGGATGGATGTGTGGGAAGCAAGCGAATGTGCTAGGAATAGGAATGAGTAGCGAGCGATTGTGACGCAGCTCTGATGGGCATCTGCTTTTACCACGGGGCTGCATCTTACAGAGCTAGCCCTGTGGTAGGGGCGGTAGGAGGAGTTGGCAGTTGTGAAGCGACACAGGTTGTGGAAGAGCCGGGAGGATGGGCTGTGGCACTCCAGCAGTGCCATCTGAACGGTCACTAGCTCCCCCGTCATTGCCCATTTAGCAAAGTAATCCCCTTGTTGTTTTCTTTCTTTGATGTCGGCTACCCCCCAATTAAAGGGGGAAACAGCCAAGATAGATAGATAGATGTATTTTGATAATTTTCTTTATTGTTAATTTGTTCATTAAAACTATATCAATCAGTGCAAGTCTTACTTGACTTTAAATAGTCTTCTGAATGATACAAAAAATATTGACCTTCATTCCTGTATTGCATTTGGAATTCATTCCTTAGTCTTTAAGCCTGTTCCATTTTTGTAGAATGCATTAAAATGCATTTCTTATCCTAATGAATTAGTGTATGCATAAATTTTAAGGGTCTGATAATATTCACATTATTAGTATTCATATTTTTATTTTTGCTTCAAATTTTTAAGAGCAAAATTATTTTGAAATATATGAAAAATATACTGAGCTGTCGTGTATTATGCGAAAGCCATGAAAACATTCCTATTTTTAGTATCAATTATTTATAGATTTATTTTTATACTTAAAGCATAATGCTAGTAATAAAAAAACAATGTATTTGGAGGGTGTCAATATTGAGAAGAGAGCTGTTGTCTAATGTTCAAAATCCTTAATGTTCTCCATATATGCAGTCTTTCTTTCATATTAATCAAGCGATGCAAATGCTCTCGAAGATAACCAAAATATGTCCAAAAAGAACAAAAGACCTTGAATATATTTATCTAATGCTCATATATATATATATATATATATATATATATATATATATATATATATATATATATATATATATATATATATATATATATATATATATATATATATATATATATATATATATATATATATATATATATATATATATATATATATATATATATATATATATATATCCAAATAAGCACATTACATATGTGAAAACATGAATCATTTTTTTACCCCGACCGGGACTCGAACCTAGGACTTATGATTAATAAGTCAAGGCGCTACCACTACACCACAGAAGGTTAAAAGGAATCCAACCTTATAGCTTATATCTGCTATACTTAGGAATGAACGCATTCTAACTGAATGCCACTGTGTTCATATTACAGATTCCCCAACCTCACTCATGGCTTCATTTTAGCATTTAATTCAATTCCCAACCTCATTCGGGCCATGAAATAACCAAATAAGCACATTACATATGTGAAAACATGAATCCTTTTTTTACCCTGACCGGGACTCGAACCTAGGACTTATGATTACTAAGTCAAGGCGCTACCACTACACCACAGAAGGCTAAAAGGAATCCAACATTATAGCTTATATCTGCTATACTTAGGAATGAACGCATTCTAACTGAATGCCACTGTGTTCATATTACAGTTTCCCCAACCTCACTCGTGGCTTCATTTTAGCATTTAATTCAATTCCCAATCTCATTCGGGCCATGAAATAACCAAATAAGCACATTACATATGTGAAAACATATGTATGGCCCGAATGAGATAGGGAATTGAATTAAATGCTAAAACGAAGCCACGAGTGAGGTTGGGGAATCTGTAATATGAATACAGTGGCATTCAGTTAGAATGCGTTCATTCCTAAGTATAGCAGATATAAGCTATAAGGTTGGATTCCTTTTAACCTTCTGTGGTGTAGTGGTAGCGCCTTGACTTAGTAATCAAAAGTCCTAGGTTCGAGTCCTGGTCGGGGTATAAAAAAATGATTCATGTTTTCACATATGTAATGTGCTTATTTGGTTATTTCATGGCCCGAATGAGATTGGGAATTGAATTAAATGCTAAAATGAAGCCACGAGTGAGGTTGGGGAATCTGTAATATGAACACAGTGGCATTCAGTTAGAATGCGTTCATTCCTAAGTATAGCAGATATAAGCTATAAGGTTGGATTCCTTTTAACCTTCTGTGGTGTAGTGGTAGCGCCTTGACTTAGTAATCATAAGTCCTAGGTTCGAGTCCAGGTCTGGGTATAAAAAGATGATTCATGTTTTCACATATGTAATGTGCTTATTTGGTTATTTCATGGCCCGAATGAGATTGGGAATTTAATTAAATGCTAAAATAAAGCCACGAGTGAGGTTGGGGAATCTGTAATATGAACACAGTGGCATTCAGTTAGAATGCGTTCATTCCTAAGTATAGTAGATATAAGCTATAAGGTTGGATTCCTTTTAACCTTCTGTGGTGTAGTGGTAGCGCCTTGACTTATTAATCATAAGTCCTAGGTTCGAGTCCCGGTTGGGGTAAAAAAATGATTTATATATATATATATATATATATATATATATATATATATATATATATATATATATATATATATATATATATATATATATATATATATATATATATATATATATATATATATATATATATATATATATATATATATATATATATATATATATAAATATATATATATATATATATATATATATATATATATATATATATATATATATATATAATATATATATATATAAAGCACACAAAATTTAAAGCATTTCAAAGCCTTTTGAATTATGAAAATCTATTATTCTTGATAAGTTCTTGCATCAAGCTCAAAAGCCTTGACATTGTTGACATAAAAGTATTGTCTTCAGAAAATTGATAAAATAGAATATTTTTTTGCAACTACAAAGCGATACAATCAATGCAAACGCCATGATATTGTTCATTTCCTTTTTTTTTTGTATTATCAATTATGACATTGCATACATTAAATTGAACAGGTGTCAAAATGCTGAAACAAACTCGCCTCCAAAAGCTAAACAGGTCTCCAATATCTTCATATAATTTGATTTATTGGTAACTAACAATACTGGTAGTCGCCGTGGCTCAGTCGGTAGCGTCTCCGACTCTGAGGCGTCAAGTCGAGGGTTCGCGTCCCGTCACGGTCTGAGGTTAGCAAGGGCATGCACTCAGCGTAAGGATTACATCTGCCAAAACAAGTCCTTCGCAAGAAGGCAACCGTCCTAGCCCTTGGTAGATAAGGGAGTCCGTGACGTAAAACCGGAACCGGAACCGGTAACTAACAATACTGTTTAGTCTACTATATTACATATTCCTATTTCATCTGGAGTCGTTGTATTTCACTCTTTTCATGGAGTCTAGTGTTTCTATTTTGTTTCAGAGCTTTGTGGCTGAATGCCCTTTCTGACAACAATCTTCTTCATTGAATTGTGATTGGGACCAACATCAAATTAAGCTTTTCTCCCCTTGTTGCTGGATTTAGGATGCTATTTAGTATTAAAATAAGCAATGCTTGAAAGCGCTGAAAAACGAGTGTCTGCATAATTACAAGGCTTTGAAATAATTTTTTTTAATTAAGCATTTTATTCATAAGTTATAATAAAATTTTAACAGGGAAAACTGATAAGTTTTGAATTCTTTTGTAAACAAATGATCAGGCATAGCTATAAATTATATTTTGTATATACAAAGCACTTGCCAGTGTTTATTTATTAGTGTTTATGGATAATTTATAATGTTTCTGTAAGAGTATTGTGAGGTAATGAAAATAATGAAAGCAGTAGGGAAAATAATCTATTCATTCTTTAGTTTGATTTATGGATAATTTATAATGCTCCTTCAAAAAATGAAAGCAGTGGCTACATAGGCATTATTAATAATGGTTTATATAGGCTATTATGCATGATTTATACTACGATTTGCTATAAACGTGCACTGGGAGATTGCAAAAATATTACAAGCGATAAAATTTTCTGTAAAGATATCTCAGTTATTTTAGTTGTTATATATTCTTCAAAAATTAATTTTTATTTTCATTATGGTCGGACAAATGGCAAATTGAATTTAATATTGAAAAATGTAAAGTAGTTAAAATGGGTACTATAAAAGACTATACGAGTTATAAGCTAAATAACCATGAAATCATGAGTTCTCAGTGTGAAAGGGATTTGGGAGTTCTTGTGAGTAGTAATCTTAAGCCAAGAGAGCAATGCACAGCAGTCAGAAATAAACCAAACAGAATTTTAAGATTTATCTCAAGAAGTGTTGGCAATAGGACGGAAAAAGTTATTTTGCAGCTCTATCTTGCATTAGTTAGGCCCCATTTAGGTTATGCTGTGCAATTCTGGTCACCCTATTATAGGATGGAAATTGAATCCTTTGAGAGAGTGCAGCGAAGAATGACCAAGATGATACACAATATCAGAAATCTACCATATGAGGACAGATTAAAAAACTTAATCTACATTCTCTAGAGAGGCGAAGAGTTAGGGGGGACATGATTGAAGTGTATAAATGGTTTAGAGGGATTAACAAGGGTGATATTAATAAAGTTTTAAAAAATCATGATCAAACCAGAACTCGTAATAATGGTTTTAAGTTTGATAAATTTAGGTTCAGAAGGGAAATTGGTAAAAATTGGTTTGATAATAGAGTAGCTGATGCATGGAAAAGGCTTCCTAGTAGAATAGTAAATGCCAATACCTTAGACACCTTCAAATGTAGATTAGATAGACATATAACAGTGGTAGGGTGGGTATGAATAGGTTAGTGCTTATTAGAAAAATCATAAAAAGGACAATAGAATAAATAAGTAGAATAGAATAGAATAGGTTAGACATGCTGAAAATATCATTCAAAAATGGAGCTGCCTCGTGTGTTCCAGTAGGCATGTTGCAGTGTCCCCTATTCTTATGTTCGTATGTTCTTATGTTCATTAAAATGACGAGGACTGAAGGGTGGCCAAATCTGAATGGAAAAAAGGAGCAGTAGGGCCTACTCATACCCAGAACAATTTTGCCTCTTCCATCAGCCGTTAGATGGGAATAGCAAATATTAGGGAGGATGGGATTTCCTGCAATTAACTCCTCTATCAGTTTTAGTCGAGTGAGGAATTCTTTCATCCACACAACCAAGTATAATTTTATACCAATATGCAAGCTTTCATTACTCAGCGAGATTTCCGACGGTGCTCGCTTGGGATATTGTTATGTCATACTCTGGAGAAGCAAAAGGATTTTTGTTTTCAGAATCTTCACACTGGGATAAAATTAATAGATCTACTTAGTTAACCATATAATATAATCTCAAAACTGGGGATGAAAGCAAACTCTCTAAAGACAAACAAGTCATCAGGATCCGATGGTATCCCTGCAAGGTTTCATAAACAATTTGCAGATAAACAGGCTCCCGTGCTTTGCTGTCTTTTTCGCTCAGTCTCTCATCCATTATCCATCCTTCACCTTGGAAGTGAGCTCTAGTTCAGCCTGTTCCTTAGAAGGGTGACCGCTCTTTTCCTTCTAACTACCGACCAGATCACCAGTACGGCTTCCACAAGACAATATCCACTGGTGATTTATTGTCCCATCTTGCTCATGTATGGTTATCCGCTCTGGGGAAAAATGGGAATTTCTTTGTCGTCGTCTATGATAACTCCAAGGTTTTTGACAGTCTGGCAAAACTCTCTCTTGCCCAAACTTTCTGATTATGGCTTTTCCTCCTCTCTCTCTTCTATAATTTCTAGTTTTCTGACCGTTTTATATCTGTGGTTGTTGATGGCACAAAATCTAGCTCATTCCCAGACACCAGTATTGTTCCACAGGGCTCTGTACTCTCACCTACTCTGTTCCTTGTCTTCATCAACTAGCTTCTCCACTCCCCATCCTCCTCTCTTCTCCATGCCTCTGCTTTCTTTGCACAACTCTCATCTGCTACCTGTAACCGGTCTTGCATCACTCTTTCTTCAACTCTCAAATCCGATCTGCAGAGAGTATCTATTGGGGCACCAAAAATTAGTTAAATTTAATGCCTCCAAGACACAGTGTCTGGCTGTCTCTTTATCTTTTTTCCTCCTGATAGCCCTAATGTCTTCGAAACTAATTAAATATTAAAAATCCAGATAACCTCTAACATGTCATGGAGGAGTCTCATAATCAAAATTTTAAAATATGCATCCAAAAAGTAGGGGGTTCTGTTGCGTTTTCATCATTATTTTTCTTCTGCTCAGTTATATAAAATCTATAATGGTCTTACTCGTCCATGCTTAAATTTCAGCTAGTATATCTAGGGTGTTTCTTCTTATACTTCTCCTTGATATGGTTGACTCTATGGGAATCAGACTCATCAATCTGAATTCGCTTTCTCTTCATTGTAAGGTATCATCCCTTTCTCTTTTCTATCATTTCTGCTTCCATCGCTGCTGTGATGAGAATGAAAGTTGCATCCTTCTTCCACTGCCAAAGCTGTGTAACACTCGCCAAGCGGCTTCGTCTCACAGGTACTGTGTGGAGATTTGTAGCTCGCTGATTGGTTGGTGACAGCGACTGCGTCTTCCCATCCACCTCCTGACTCTGGAATTCTCTTCTTTTTTTGGTCTTTCCTAATGTCTATAACCAATTTTCCTTCAAAAAGCGGATTTTCAGCATATCAGGGCCTAATCCTGCCATACCTCAAGGTCCTTAACACTTCCATTATTCTTTCATCCTGTCCTTTTCCTATTGTGTATCTGCCTTGTCCTAAAACTTCAATTTTTTCTGCATCTTAAATGTTTTCTTGGCGCTAGGGCCTGATGAGAGCAGTTTTCTTACCTGTCTCGGTGTCACACTAATAAAATTAGCTCCACTAAACATCAACTCTAAGTTCAACTAATGGAGAAGATTTTTCTCAGTTTTTGTTGCTTGCTATTCCCTTATAGGTATATGATTGATGGGTAGATGGATAGGCACATATAAACAAATATTATAATGCAGATATTTAGAAATCATAAGTAGTTTGATAGATATGGAGCTAAAGACATATAGTCCATATATGCATTATAGAGCTATAAGAGAACTAGATGTAGAGGTAGATATAAATATTTAGATAGATATATAGATACAGATTTTAGGATGTTGCAGAAGGTATCCACTATCTCTCTCTCTCTCTCTCTCTCTCTCTCTCTCTTCTCTCTCTCTCTCTCTCTCTCTCTCTCTCTCTCTCTCTCTTCTCTCTCTCTCTCTCTCTCTCTCTCTCTCTCTCTCTCT